>JAHRHJ020003544.1:0-148292 GCA_019776745.2 Taxus chinensis
AAATTTGTTAAGTGTTTTCTTTACCACTGCCAAATCCATTTCCTTAAAAGTTCAAGGCCTTTACAACAAGCTCATCTACGAATACCCTGAAACCATTGCATTCCATAAGACTGAAATATTTGAGGCATTTTGTCGAACAGATCACATGCCTTGAATACACTTCCACATTTTTCATACATCTCAGCTGTGTCATTGCGCATAACAAAATCTTGTAAACAAACCAGACTCTATTGCTCAAACCCTGCTCCAAAGCTTCCAACGTTTTGCACATTCTCATGTGCTCATCAAACACCAAGCAAACATTCCACCCAGCCACGTTTTTTTTGCAGGCATTTTGGCACACAGTCCATGCGCCTTTTAACAGGTCCATTTTGGTGCAAAATAACTACAGTCGTGGCGTCAAAGAAGCCACGATTCGTTCAGGCATTTGGGCGCACAACTCGCATTTCCAGGCGCATGTTTTACGTTTTTAACATGTAAACTACTAGGCACCCGCAACGACTGCCACATCTGACAAGATTTCTTTTGCGTTTTTGGCCTTGATGGGAGCCCACGCAGGCCTGGGCGCGGCTGGAAGAGTGTTGGCCATGAGACAGACCGAACACATAACAAAACCTCCTCCATTTTGCTTGATTTCCCTCGCAGGTATGTGGCGCGGGCCTGGGAGGGAGCTTGTGGATGACCCAACCCGCTCCCTGTGGAGTCTGGCTTTGTCTGAACACCGTTTGCTTTGCATAAAGGTTTCCAAAGCCGTTCTCAACAAATCATTTTTTTTTTGTGTGAGCAGATCTTGCGCCCCCAAACCGCTGCCCATTCCCCCAAAAGCAAAAACAAACCCTAACTCGCCCAAAAGCATCACGGGCCTTATATTTTATTTATTTATTTTTTATGATTTCTTCCTCTTTGCCCTAATCCGCCCCCTTTTACGAACTTTTCGATTTTATTTACTTTTAATTCCTTTAATATTTATTTATCTATTTCTTTTGTTTGTTTTTAATATAAAAAAACGTCCTAAAACCCTAAATCGAAGTAGACAAATAAACAAAATAGCGAATATTCATAATATGGCGAAAATTTCATTTCAAGAAAATTTGAAAAGGTGAATTATTCAGAGTGGGTCGGTGTCCTGTTCGCCTAAAATATATAGTATATTTTTTTTGGGGGGTCGGCTTCGCCTTCATTTGAAAACATCTCCTATAAAACCTAGCTGATTCGCCGGGTAGTATACCTCAAGTAGCTTACAAAATTACCAATACTGTGAAATTTGAACTCGCATTACCCTTAAGCACCAGAGAGTCAGATTACTGTTAGCCTGTGATTGTTGACGCGCGACAAATGCAGTGTTGACGCGCAACAAGGGCATTGTTGATGCGCGACAACAGCTATACTGACGCGCGATAGAGGAAGTGTTGACGCGCGACTTGGGCAAAGAAGTTGACGCGTGACAAGGGAGTGTTGATGCACGACAGTGGATGCGCGCTAGGAAATGGGTTGTTGACGTGCGACAAGTGCAGAGTTGACACGTGACAAAGACCTCAGACACTGGACAGAGTCGCTACTTGGTTCTTTTGCTGACGCAGGACTCTTTTCAGAATAATGGAAGGTGCCAGCTCAAAGAATACGAATAACCTAAAAGTAAGTAAGAAATCTCAGAAATCACTCTTCAAGTATTTTGGAAACTTTGCGGATACAGATATTGTAAATACCAATCATATAGATGCCACCACAAAGAATCAGAATACTGACTGTGTGGAAGGTATTATTGAGGTGGACATGCATTCTGTACAGTATCAAAGTCAAACAAATGAAACCTACGATAATATGCCAGATCTCGAAGATATTGTTCTTGTTGGGGTGCAACCAGAAGTGCAGCTAGATATCACAGATACAAAAACTCAGCAAAATAGAAGACAGAAATCAAAATCAAACTCCGGTCCAAGAAAGAGGAAACCAGGGTGATTGTGATATTGCTCAAAATTCTACTCAAAAAAGTAAAGCATTGAAAACGAACAAGAATATGTGGACCATTGGCAGGACATACAAGTTTGATTGGGCAGCTAAATTTCCATTTATTGAACCTGTACAATCATCTAATTATGAAGAAATCCCATCTGAATGTACATGTAAAATATGTACGTGGAAATTGGGAAAGCAACAAAAAATGCAACTGAAGCTGGACACTATAGAAAAACATTGTGGAAAACCAATATTTAACTGTAACGGAGGGTGGATGGCCAGAAAATCAAAACACATAGGTGGAAAACTGAAAAAGAATGCATGCATGTTAGATACGCAGCAGAATATGAGGCAGAGCAGAAAAAACATAGACATCTGTTGGAAAAGGGAGGAACGATCACATCGCATATTGGTAAGATGAAAGAAACAAATCTACATGCAAAATTCATACAATTCTCTACTCTTTTTCAAATACTTAAAAAAGGAAGAGCGATTTCGGATTTCCTCGATTTCAAAGTTTTGTATCAATTTAACGGAATGCTGAATGTACCTCAGTCTCATTGGTCTGAGAAGTAGTGGATGGGAAATGGCAAAATGCCTCTTGATGATAGAGAAGGAAGATTTGAAAGAGAATGTAAAAAAAGCAAACTTTATCTCTCTTTCAATTGATGAAGTGACAGCAGTCGACAACACCGCATGGGTATGTATCCACATCTATACTTTAGAAAATCATATAAGGACACCTCATCTGTTGGGTGTTATGAAAATGGTTGAAAACTGCAATGCCAAAAACCTATATAAAATAGTTGTTTCTCATTTGAAAGATGTTGCTGGTATGACTGATTATGAAATTGCTACGAAGTTGGTATGCGTTGGAGCAGATGGTGCATCTATCATGCAAGGTCACCGAACAGGGCTCTGTGTTAGATTACAAACAACAGTGGCCCCATATATGCTACCAATTCACTGTATGGCTCACAGAATGAATTTAGCGTATAAAATGGTAAGCAACCACGAAAATGTTGCTAAATTAGAAGACCTTATAAGAGAACTTCATGCCTATATGTCAAGCAGCCCAAAGCGTTTTCTCAAGTTCAAAAAATTTGCAATTGGAATTACAGATGGCAAAAAACTTCTAAAGGATGTGGAGACTAGATGGATCTCTTTGTATGAACCTGCATGCAGAGTTCGTGAGGAGTATCCTTCATTGGTTGGTTTCATGCACAAATACCATCATGAAGTTGATAGGGCAAGGGACTTGTTGTTCCGTCTAACTGATTTGGAGACATTGCTTACATTGGTTGGTATTCTTCCAATGTTAAAGGAGATCAATACACTGATGAAGCATGCACAGGGCAAATTAATCTATATTGTGGATTTTATACGGATGAGGAAAATGGTATGTCAAAGTCTTAATATATTGTACTGTTCCAATGATAGTTTTGATGCACCTATTTTTGAAAATTGGAGAGATTTATTAGATCTTAAAAATCCTAACACCTTTTTGAGATTTAATATCCACGATCACCTATGCATCATTGTTAATGGGAGGGAAATACCTGTGCACATTTTGCAAAAATGTCAAGATATTACAGGATCGGAACGAGAAGATGTTCCCGTGACACGTAATTTTTTTGAGTCTGTTATAGTTGAAACAAGAATAAAGCTTAAAAAAATTTCAGAATCCTTGTCATCAGAAATTAGGGAACATTTCTGTAAAGATAAAATTCTGGAAGCCATGGGTGTGATGAATCCTAATTTTTGGAATACTGAAGGTGGCCGTGCAGACTTTGTCAGTAAGCATTTCCATAAATCAATGGGTACAATAATGGAACAATTTGTAAAGATGTCAGAGCTCAAGGGTGTGGAAATCAAAGGTATACTGAATGCCGATTTATTAAAGTTTCAGTCAACAAATTTTGCAACAACAATGAGGAACCAATATAAGAATTTAGATCAACCTTCTGAAAGTGGTGTTATTACAAGGCTGTGGCGAGGAATCTATCAAAGTTATATCTTACAAGAAGATATCAGTGAATATTTCAGATTATATGAGTTATGCCAAACAATGATTTTGGGGTCTGTGGAGGATGAAAGGGTTTTCAGTGCATTTTCATTTATAAAATCAAAACTGAGAAACAGGTTGGATAAAAATATGGAAAGTTGCATGAGGTGTTATGTTTCTCGATACTCCATTGAAACCTTTCCGTTCGACAAAGCAATTACACACTGGAATTCCCTTTGTGAAAGAAGAGGTGTGAATAATACAGCTACAAGTACAAATATTCCCAACCTTGAGAGTGTAATTGGCTCTTCGTCGCATCCTACAGAAGACAACATCGACTTTGATGAAGCTATTGATAATGGATTGTTTCAACTTTAAATAGGTATCTTCTTTATCTATCTTTTATCTTTATCATTAAAGATGTTACAGGTCTATATACTAAAAATGTCAGGCAATTCACCCATCTATCTACTAATACATTTCTCGTGTTGGGTTTTTTTAAAACACAGATCTAGCTCATTACCAGTGGCAATGATGATTTCAACTTTAAGGAGGTATCTTTTTCCCCTTAATCTTATTGTTTGTTACTATTCATTTTTTTCAGCTCTGGTTATCATTAAAGATGTTACAGGTGTATGTATTTACATTTAGTTAAATACAATATTTTTATTTTTTGAAAACGTGGGTTAACATTCTCCGAGGAAGCTATTACTTCTCGGGACTAACAATGTCAGGTAACTCACCCATCTATCTACTAATCCATTTTTTGTGTTGAATTTTTTTAAGACAAAGATCTAGCACATTACCGGTGATGAATTCAATTTTAAATAGGTATCTTCTTCAACATAATCTTATTGTTTGTTACTTTACATTTTTTCAGCTCTTGTTATCATTAAAGACGTTTATTATAATCTAGATATTAAAGTTGTTCTATATATTTCATGACAATGCACTCTATCAGTAAACAAGAAACATACATATAATTCATGATAATCACCATCTAGCATGTTACCCTTGATGATTTCACATGCAATCTAATACGCAAGATGGTAAGCTAAACCATAGCATTAAAATTAAAGATTGTATATAAATCCATATAATTAAATTCAAAAACCATAGTACATACTCAATAGTAGAAGTTTTCAAATTCAATATTTAAATTTTCCTCAATAATAAAAGTTTCTAGTTTTCAAAACCCTCTCTTTCTTTATCCAATTCTACTCCTCTGCACTCTTCCCCAACGGCTTCTTCCATTCTGTGGCTGTACCTCTTTCCCCAAAACCAGAAATCTCCATGCGACAGCAAATTTGGATCAGCTGCAGCGTATAAACTATCTCGTTGCCAATGAATTTTCATAACGACTAATAATCTCATTGATAAGAACCTTAGCCCTTCTGTCCCATTCTATAAGCTGATTGATATGAGGAAGCATCTCCATCTTTCTCATCAACCCACACAAAATCATTTTTTGTGCTTGTCTAGATCTATGAAATCACTCCTTGCCCATCTTTAGAAGTACTTGTGCCAAAACCCTGATATGGTCCAAGCAACAAGTGATTGTACATAATCAGTAAGTGAACAAATACCAGAACTTGAAAACATAGTTAAAGAGAAATACAAACTAGTTTTCAAAACTTTGTCTTTATCCTATATGGTCCAGCACAGTTATCCCGATCAGCTTCTTCCACTGATTCTCTACCAAGCTTTCCCCAACACCAGAAATTGTGCAAATTTGGATCATAACACATTTCCATTTCCAACAAACTAGCTTGTGAGTTGCCTACATCAACATGTGCCAAGAACCTTAGCCCTTCATGTCCCCACTCTATAAGCATGATTGATCTGGAGGCTTAAAAGCATCTCCATCTTTAAAGAGTCAACCCAACAAAATCAACTTGTCCAGATCTATGGGTGAACATTTGCCCTCTTTAATACTTGTGCCCAAACCCTGATAAATTCCAACAACAAGTGATACCTAATCAAGCAGTGAACAAAACCAGAACTATGAAAACATGAAATTGATCAACAAACTAGCATTACTGTGGGAACTATCATGGTCCTTTAAGTTAGACAAAGGACTCAATGATTCTCTCCAAAAAGGAATTGTGTAGAAAGTGATACATCAACATGTGCCAAAATTAGGTATGGTGTATTAAGCTTGATTACTCAAACCAAATATACAGGGAGTGAGAGGAAACATTCGCCATAATAATATTGACCAACAATAGATATTCCTGCCACCTGATAGGATAAAGATAACTAAAATAACAAAAAATTAAATTGGAAAGTGATGTCGAAACATGTCACAATACTACCAAATTCAGTATTCACATTTCCCTGATTCAAGGCACAAACACTTACAGCAAGAGCCTTGGCTGAGTCACCCTCCGTTAATATTAAAGTACATTGATCAGAATTCTTCCCCCTGCTTGATTTGCATCATCAAGTTTGGGAACATCAATTAATTTCCCCTTCTTGGTTCCATCAGTTTTCTTAAGATCTTTTTTTTGTTTAAACTTTTCCACTGCACTCATCAGGTCAAACAAAGTTACAAAGCTCATCTTAGACACTAGCATTGCAAAAATTACATGTACTCAGAAATGCTACATATTAGACACCACGCCTTTATTTATTGACATGGGCTGCAAATGCGAAACAGTGAAAATTACTATAAATTTATAACAGCAAATTGTATCAGAATAAAAAATATGAATTAAAACGAATTATACTTACAATCAACATGGAAACCGAACGTTGATTCGAGAAAATTCTTTTCTTCCACGAGTGTTGCCTTGGTTGTAACAATTGGTAAATTTTTGAACGGAAGGCCCGTAAACCGATGGATGTCATTTGCTTCGATACTGAATTGAAAAATTCGGCCATCGTTCAGAGTCACATAAAAAATGCCGTCCTCTGAATTGTAGGATGACAGAAAGTAATTCAAAATATCCGGATCTGTTTCGAAATGGGGCATATTAACGAGCCCTGTAAATTCACACGCATCCATTAAATCTTTATATTCTGAAGACATCTTTAAAACAGTATGGATGTGAGGGCATAAGGGTTGATCTTGGAAATCGATTGAATTGGATTCTCTTGATTTTTGTTACTGAACTTGCAGTTGGGAAGCATTGAGACCTGCAAAAATTCAAGAGCTGGAAGGTGAAAACGAGAAAATGACCGGTTGAAGGGTATTTATAGGCTAAATTGGGCGTCAATGGCTTCACTTGACGTGCGTCAAAGATCCTAACTGACGCGCGACAATAGTCCTAGCTGACACGCGTCAATTGGATCCAGCGACGCGCGTCAATAGAGAGCAAGTGACGCGCGTCAATAAGATCCAGTGACGCGCGACAATAGGAGTGACGCGCGTCAATAAGAGCCAGTGACGCGCGTCAGTGATGTCAATAGGAGCCAGTGACGCGCGTCATTAGGTGCCAGTGACGCGCGTCAATAGTGACGCGCGTCAGTGACGCGCGTCATTAGGAGCCAGTGACGCGCGTCAATTAGGTGCCAGTGACGCGCGCGTCCAGGTGCCAGTGACGCGCGTCAATAGCGAGCCAGTGTCGCGCGTCGGTCAAGACCATTGACGTTCCATTGACGCGCGTCAGGAGTGATGAGTGACTAGATGGATCTCTTTATGCACAGAGAAAGCCTGAGACTACCAAATAATTGATTTCTTATCCAAAATTTAATGGAATTCGAAGTTTTCACCTCTTTTGCTCTAGAGGAAATTCCCTTCATGTTTGCAATGCAGCCAATTGAGATGAAGCCTTCAAATTTATCCCCAGACCAAAGAAACAGTGTTTGGTGTGTACTTGATGATGATATAGGGTCTTGTTTGATAAGTTCAAAAAGAAACTTCATGATATATGCTAAGACTGAGTTTGAGATGAGGTACCAGTAAGGCACTCTTGACAAAATTTACACAATGTTACCTTTTTAAGATGATCCAACCTTGCACAGAGAACTTTATGTTGAGCTGTAAAAATTTTTTTTTCAATATTTGAGACACTTGATTTTATCAATTGTACTTCAAGAAGATCATGATTAATCAATTCAAGGCATAGAAATGGGGGAGCTTCAAGAAAATTGTCTTCAAACATACACTTGAACATTGTATCTTCAGCAAAGGAAAACAAAACAAGGTGGTAGCAGGAATTTTATACTTTGATACTCATTGCAATGGTCAACCAAGTATTTCATCAGCTCAACAATGATAATTAGAAGAAAGTAAAAACAACTTTCCGTTACACACAACAATTTTGATCACTTTACCCTTATTGTATCTTTCAAACCTCATACTTTCAAACCTTACATAGGATGAGATGAATCTACTAAAGGATGATTTCAAGTTCATTCTTGTGACTAATATGATATGTAAACAACCTTATTGAGCTATGATCATATGCACCACCTTAAAAATTTGAAAAAAAAAAGAGACATATTTTAATTCAACCACTCCAAGAAGCAGTCCTGAAGAGAGAATCTCAAGATGTGAATCCTATACAACATATTTTGATACTGATCCATTTTCCCCAAAACATTTTACAATATCTCAAGATGTGAATCCTATACAAAATTAACTTCTATGATTTATCTGAAGAAGGCACTGTATTTTTTCTTGGATGCTAAGAAGACAGGTTGTTTAGTTTGCATTTCTAAGCGATCCAGTTTTATAAAAACTTGAATAAGTTTAAATACTCATTTCAAAATCTAATTAAATTTGGCATGAAGCACTAAAAGACACTCCTATACACATTTCATGTTTTGGTTAACCATGGGTTTTCCTAAAGATGTTACAGGTCTATATACTAAAAATGTCAGGCAATTCACCCATCTATCTACTAATCCATTTCTCGTGTTGGGTTTTTTTAAAACACAGATCTAGCTCATTACCAGTGGCAGTGATGATTTCAACTTTAAGCAGGTATCTTTTTCCCCTTAATCTTATTGTTTATTACTATTCATTTTTTCAGCTCTGGTTTTCATTAAAGATGTTACAGGTCTATATACTAAAAATGTCAGGCAATTCACCCATCTATCTACTAATCCATTTCTCGTGTTGGGTTTTTTTGAAACACAGATATAGCTCATTACCAGTGGCAGTGATGATTTCAACTTTAAGGAGGTATCTTTTTCCCCTTAATCTTATTGTTTGTTACTATTCATTTTTTTCAGCTCTGGTTATCATTAAAGATGTCTATGTATTTACATTTAGTTAAATACAATATTTTATTTTTTGAAAACGTGGGTTGACATCCGTCCGAGGAAGCTGTTACTTCTCGGGACTGACAATGTCAGGCAACTCACCCATCTATCTACTAATCCATTTTTTGTGTTGAATTTTATTAAGACAAAGATCTAGCACATTACCGGGGATGATTTCAATTTTAAATAGGTATCTTCTTCAACATCATCTTATTGTTTGTTACTTTACATTTTTTCAGCTCTTGTTATCATTTATTTAAAGATATTGTTGGTCTATATATTTAAAGATGTTGCTGGCACTTCTCAGGACTGACAATGTCAGGCAACTCACCCCTCTATCTACAATGTCAGGTAAAACAAAGATCTAGCACGTTACCCTTGATGATTTCACAGCAATCTAATACGCAAGAGGTAAGCTAAACCCTATCATATTTGCAATTATGTTTAATTTCTTACCAGTGATGATTCTTTCTTGATTTCTTAGAATTATATTTAATTTATTTTTTATATGTGGAAAATCCTTTGATATATTTTTTTAACTGCGGGATAAACTATTAAACAATACATTATACTATTATAAATATAAGTCCTGACACTCTTCCTAAAATTCCCTGCTTTGTCATAGATCCATCACTTCTTCAGATTTCTCCATGAAGAAATAGATCTATTTTTAGACTTATAATGATCATCCTCTAACACGAAGTTATTCAAACTCAATTCTAATGCTATCTTCCATATCCTATAGTCACCCACCCAAATCTACACTAATCACAACTATTTAAATCAACTTGACAGAGTCTTTATCTAATAAAAATCCTTTCTAGTAATAAAACTGACTAGAACATTGATAATTCTATTAACTTCAAACTATCCTGCAAATGTAGTGTGCCTTCTTCAAGGCTCTACATAAATACTTACACACATAGTTTACTATGATCTAGTTTACAACCTTCAATATTTTCTTACACACTCAAAATTATTCCAACTTATAGCCTCCCAGTTCTAATCCACAATTATTCTTCACCCTTATCAAATATAAAAAAATGATAGGATTCTTCAACCTATGAACTTGATCTATACAGACTAATCTTCATGATAAAAACCTTATATGTTTTACATTAAACTTCAAAGTTCTATATCGAGCTTGACCTATCTTTTAATCACATGGTTATTCCAACTTTGGTTAATCTAGCCTCCATAACCTTGACTATTTACAGCAACTTGTCAATCTACTCTACACAAAACAATATCCATGATAACAAAACCATATCTTTTAAACCATGGTCTTGATTATTTCCCAAGCTCTAATTCTTATGGCCTGGAATTTAACTATTTCATAATTGGCTAATCTAGCCTCCACATCAATGATTGTTTCCAGCAAAACGTTATTTTCTGACAAATGGTCTTGACTATTTTGGATGTCAAACAACCTCTCTAATGAGAGATTATGCACTTATATAGAGGTGAATCTCTTTAAAATAGAATTTTCCTACACCATAAGTCTATTAAGGAGAAATCCTAAAGATCTGTTTCAAATCTTAGTTGCTATTTTTTCCCAAAAACATAATTTTCAAGATAATTAAAGTCCCACAAGATATTTAGGCACTACATTTTACATTATACACATTAAATTGATCATCGTCTTTCATCATCATCTATCATTAATTATCAATTATCATCATTCATCATCTACGTCCACATACAATTCATGACAATGCAAGTAAACAAGAAACATACATATAATTCATGATAATCACCATCTAATGCAATTAAAATTAAAGACTTTATATAAATCCATATAATTAAATTCAAATACCATAGTACATACTCAATAGTAGAAGTTTTCAAATTCAATATTTAAAGTTTCCTCAATAATAAAAGTTTCTAATTTTCAAAACCCTCTTTTTCTTTATACAATTCTACTCTGCTCTCTTCCCCAACGGCTTCTTCCACTGTGGATGTACCTCTTTCCCCAACACCAGAAATAACCCCTGAACTTATAAGATCTTCTGCAGCACTGTCCAGATTTTTTAAAATTCTTTCTTCTTGATTTGTTGCATCTCCATGCGACAGCAAATTTGGATCAGCAGCTGCATTGGCTTTGAATAATATGTCAGGGTCGAGACCATGCTCTTTAATTATCCGCTTTAGTGTATTGTTTTGTTTGTTAACCAAAACAATATTTTGCTTCAAATTTTTTGCTGCGGATAAGCTGTTCTTTGCTGTTTCCAAGTGAACTTGCAAAACCTTCGCCTGACTCTTCAAATTTTCATATTTCAACTGCACAAAAAGAGTAATGTCAATTCAAAATATTAATGTAAATTCAAAATTTCAAATTAACAAGAATGATTGTTTGAATGTAATAGTACTTACAACCGCTCTATCTCTTTCGGCATTTGCGATTGATACCAAATCCTTGTCCTTGGACCATTTGTTAAAATATGCCTGGGCCTCGGCACTAATATTTTCCAATTTGTTTAGTGCCTTATCTAAAATGTCGTCTTTATAGTTGTTGTTAAACGTGACAGTCCCACATCTTACTTGGGTAAGTAAGGAATCCATCTTCGCAGGTTGATTCTGGACTGCAGCGTATAAACTATCCCGTTGCCAATAATTTTCATAACGACTAATAATCTCATTGATAAGAACTTTAGCCCTTCTCTCCCATTCTATAAGCTGTTGGATATGAGGAATAATAAACTCACTGACATGGGATTGACAATCATAACCAATTAAGTTCTCCAAAGGAAAACGTGGCAACTGTTCACTATCTGAATCTGATGCAGACGATCTTGCTGGAGAAGAATGGGGGCTTTCACCAAGATCAACTGCTCCTTGTTTCTGCCTTTGGGTGGGCTGATCCTGTTTTTGAAAAAATTAATCAAGATTTAGATAAATAAATTTAAATCAGAATGTAATTCAAAATTGTAAAGCATATTAAAATTGAAATTTGAAGTATACCTGCTGGCCTTGAATCATCTCGCGGGTATCGAAAAAACCAGTTGGGTCATTGCTATCAATGCCCAAATAATCTTCATCTAAATTTATATTGTTCAAAACAGATATGCCCGTTGCACTGGGCAAGCCACCAAGTGATAGAGTTGGAATTCGAAACGAGGAGGCAAGGTTTAGTGTCCCACTAGGGGCCGGAGCAAAAGGCATGCGTTTACCAATGTTCTTTTTCACTGTTCCTCTGGTTGGCATTTTAAAAATTAATGGTTGAGTGGGTGTCGGTGCCTGTGGTTTGATCATGACTGACATGTGCTGAAAAGTACAAGAAAAAAATGAAAAATATTAAAACAATTCATAAAGTCAAAACTACGAAATTAAACGTACTATAGAAAAGTTGTACCTTGTTGTCGAGGGGTTGTTTTTCTCGGTGCTACGGGTGGCCTTGTAGGAGTTGTACTCAGTGGCTGTTCAGAAGATATGAATGCATGCGACTGTATGGAGTGAGTTGGGGAAGAAGGTTCCAAAGTCCCTGCAATTCATCAATATTAAATGTTGTCAATTCATTTGGTTAAAATTTAAATTGAAAAATAAATATGCAACTTTGGAATTTGTAAATAATATATGAGAATGTATTACTTCTCTGGCGTTTAACGAGTTCAAACTGTTGAGGGTTTGGAGAGGAGTGAGCTTCCATTTCAGATTGGGAGTCCCCCGAAGCCTCCGCGTGTTGTTGGCCTCTTCCTCTCGATAACTTCTTTTTTCGGGGAAGGGCTTCAAGATATCTTCTCTGCAAAACATTAAAATTTAAGTTTTAATAACTGTGCACTGTAATGTCGAAAATTGAAATACAATTACAAACTAAATAGTTTATACCTGTTGTTCTTCAAATGGAATTGAGAATTTCTTCAAAGCCTCATCAGAGCAAGTAGGAATTTGTTTATCTTTTAAATTTAAAATTGCCTCATAGTAGAAGCCGAGGAGATAGTTTGTTGAATAAATGAAAGGTTTATCTGAGAGTTTTGAATTTGTTATGTCAGTTCTTATTTTTTTGGATAGATATGTGCACCAATCGAATTTTCGTTTTGAGATAGTGGCACAAATGTATGCAATGGCCCAATTTGGTATATCTGTTTGGCGACCCTGCAAAACAATTCTGGCTTGAAAAAATGAAATAAGTGCAGCAAGAAAGTGGTGTGCAATTGATTGTGTATCTACACCACGCCTGGATTTATTGACATGGGCTGCAAATGCGAAACAGTGAAAATTACTATAAATTTATAACAGCAAATTGTATCAGAATAAAAAACAGAATAAAAAATATGAATTAAAACGAATTATACTTACAATCAACATGGAAACCGTACGTTGATTCGAGAAATTTCTTGTCTTCTTCCAGGAGTGTTGCCTTGGTTGTAACAATTGGTAAATTTCTGAAAGGAAGGCCCGTAAACCGATGGATGTCATTTGCTTCAATAGTGAATTGGAACATTTGGCCATCGTTCAGAGTCACATAAAAAATACCGTCCTCTGAATTGTAGCATGACAGAAGGTAATTCAAAATATCCGGATCTGTTTCGAAATGGGGCATATTAACGAGCCCTGTAAATTCACACTCTTCCATCAAATCTTGATATTCTGAAGACATCTTTAAAGCCGTATGGATGTGAGGGCATAAGGGATTCCTGTAGTTGATCTTGGAAATCGATTGAGTTGGATTCTCTTGATTTTCTTGCTGAACTTGCAATTGGGAAGCATGTGAAGTCGACATTATAGCTGTAATTGCGTCTTTGACAATGATTTAGACCTGCAAAAATTCAAGAACGGGAAAATGAAAATGAGAAAATGAGCGGCACAAGGGTATTTATAAGCTAAATAGGGCGTCACTGGCCCCTATTGACGCGCGTCATTTGCTCCTACTGACGCGCGTCACTGGCTCCTATTGACGCGCGTCAGCTAGGACTATTGTCGCGCGTCAGCTAAGACCTTTGACGCGCGACACTGGCTCCTAGTGACGCGCGACACTGTCCCCTACTGACGCGCGTCACTTCCTCCTATTGTCGCGCGTCAGCTAAGACCTTTGACGCGCGTCAACAGGTTCCAGTGACGCGCGTCAATAGAAGACAGAGACGCGCGTCATTAGGGTACAGTGTCGCGCGTCAATAGAAGCCAGTGTCGCGCGTCAAAGGTCTTAGCTGACGCGCGACAACAGTCCTAGCTGACGCGCGTCAATAGGAGCCAGTGACGCGCGTCAGTAGGAGCAAATGACGCGCGTCATTAGGGGCCAGTGACGCGCGACAGTAGGAGGCAGTGTCGCGCGTCATTACGAGCCAGTGACGCGCGACAGTAGGAGACAATGTCGCGCGTCATTACGAGCCAGTGTCGTGCGTCATTGGGAGCCAGCGTCGTGCGTCATTA
Organism: Taxus chinensis; assembly: GCA_019776745.2. Taxonomy (NCBI): domain Eukaryota; kingdom Viridiplantae; phylum Streptophyta; class Pinopsida; order Cupressales; family Taxaceae; genus Taxus; species Taxus chinensis. The sequence continues at coordinate 14,540 of JAHRHJ020003544.1, forward strand.
CGAACCAGTGTCGCGCCAGTGACGCGCGTCAGTCTAGACCATTGACGTTCCATTGACGCGTGTCAGGAGTGGTTATTGACGTCTTGTTGTCGCACGTCACTGATGGAGCCATGAAAAACCAGGTGAAAATTTTGTTTTTGAATACTGTCAAATTCACCTTTCGCTGAAACTGGTTACGGGGATATTCGCCAGGTATTTTCCACCTTCAATTTTATAGGGGTGTCTTAAAATGCATTAAATTGTGACGACTTTCGGTTGTTTTAACAGGGGAGAAGACTACGAAGCATAGAAGAATGTAGTAAGTGCATGATAAGATAGGAACCAATATAAAGAGACCATGAGCAAGAAGAAGTGCAAATAAGGTAAATACACATATACACATTGATAAATTGAATGAATAATTACTCAGATTAGGTAACTCTTTATATACATACATTATATAAATATTGATTTCCAAAGTTTGATGCATATTATACATTGAAAATGCTAGTACATGTACATCACCAATAAATGAAAAAATAATCCATAATGTCTTAAATATTGTCAAGTGCACATCATATTAGATTCATGCAAAAATAATCTCAGAAATGTAAGGTCTCATACAAAATTATCAAGTTCCAAATAGTATTTTAATGTGCATAATAAATACAAAAATTCCCAAATAGGTCATATACCATCAAGTTCAAATGTCATATAGGCTTACATATAATGCCATGCACATAGGCATACAAAAACAATGTCATGTAAGACATATATATTTCCTACTCATCAAAATCTATCCCTCTCTTGGCCTTGCTCAAAGAAGGCCCTCCCTTAGACGAAGATGGAGATCCATGAGATGACTTTGGATCATCCGAGCCCATGCTTTGAGTTCTCTTTTGTTGAATACTCACATGTAGATGAGCCTGTAAATGCAAACAAATGTTTTTTGTCAAAACTTAATTTATATATGTTTTCAACATGTATTTAAGACCATGCTAGAATGAAAGTATTTACATAAATACACAAACTTACGCAAGTTGTCGATCATGCCGAATTTGCATCTCACGCTCAGATGAGTCATCGGGAGCTCCTGCAGTATGAACGGGGGTATGAAGATGACAAGATGGAGGAGTCCGTGCCCTCGAAGTCAAAATGGAAGGGGTTGAAGTTCCCTACATACACATAAGATCAGAAAATATAACATCAGAATTAGTGAAAAATAGAGCTAAGTACATGTATCTACATAATGACAATATTTTAACTAATTTTATCAATATAGAACTATTGTTTTTACCCTGCCACGCCTGTGAATCAAATGAACAGGGTTGCTACCTGTTGCAGGTAACTCCTGCATATACACAATGAAGGACATTATTAACATAATTTAATAATTCTATAATGAAAGACATTACTAACATGTAATTTAACATAATATGAATTACACAAGAAATTTAACAAAATTTATGTGTTGTTTGAATACCTCAGTGAGTTGTTGCGCAGATGAAATCACAGCGGCAACACCTTTATCTACTTGTCGTAGAGATGGTGGGGTGTCTAGTGAAGTCAACATCTTTATCAAACATGTATATCACATGAGTTAGATGGACATACAAGAACATACATATATTTGACTTCAAAACTAATATATATACATGCAAATATATATAAATATACACATGTATGTGAAAATTTTACATAATTAACATTCTAAATTACCTCTGTGAATGTATGTGTATGCATGGTGCTCGCCGCCTTGTGGTCAGGATGAAGATGTGCCTCCCGTGCACTATAATATCAATGCATGTACATGTACAAATACAATTATTTCAAAAATTTAACATATATAAGTAAATCAGGTACTCCAAACTTTTTGTAACACACATAACAAATTTACCAGCGAAGGTGACACCGATGAATGTAATCCAAATGTCTCACTCAAAAGGACATCTGACATAGTGACATTATCGTGTTCACCCCTAGCACCAGGTGCACCAAAATCAGTACGCATGAAAGTATCATCCTCCTCGGGCCCCAAACATATGCTACCACATGATGAGAAAAAATGTGGCCTCATGCTAGTACTCCCTGAGGGAATACTCTATGTACCTCCGCGAGCATCTGGCTCAGAAATCTCCCTCGTATGTCGAACAAGGGTCATAGATATCCCCTGAAGCGCATGGAGTGTATCAATCTCTATTGTCTCCTTCACTGCTTGAGGGACAATCTCAGGGTGAGGGGGCTTCTGTGTGGGGAATCTACCCTTCTGAATAGGTGCACATTGTGCACCTGGTCAATCCTGTGTAGATCCTTTTCCTCGGCCCTGGAAATCTCAGAAATCAAAATAATTTGGGATCTCATTGAGGATAAAATCACAATAGAGTTTCCTCAGAAAGTATAGTGGCACCTCGTTGTTATTACAAGGTGGAAAATCAAACACCATCCACCATCAGTCCCAAAAATTATTTTTAATCAAATTATTATTGCACCAATGGATGGGAAATTGTTTACATGTCAACGAAATAGGAAAATTAGTGCGGGGGTCCGTGAATAAGGCGCATATGAGTTCTTTTGAAATTTCTTTTTTCTTTACATCCACATATGACAATTTGTTGGAATAATAAACCCTACAACCCTCTCTGTAAATTGTCCAACGATCAATTTTCCCCGTTACCACATCAATTTGAACAAGTAATGCCTCCAATGTGTTTGCAAGAGAGGCGCGGTGGGGGTTTGTAGATTGTGCATCCCTCATTATTTTGATTAAATCCTCAATTTCAATTTTGTTTTCAACTATTTGGGCTGCTAAATCTTCTTGACTACCAAGGGATGTTGAGCAATTGTGGGATTTTTCGGAGGGATGTCAGGAATAACAGGGTTTGGTTGTGGTTGATTCCCTCGACCTCTAACTGTAATAATAAAAAATATGTATTCAATTCAAATTTTAATCTATAATTATCATATTTCAATGCAATTTTGAGAAAAGAATTGTGCTTACCTCTTCTCCATGGTGCCATCGTCGATTCAGATCTTCCCAGAGATACTAGAAATGATCCTTTGAGCTTGAGATCCAGCTGAATGAAAAAAACGTGAGGGCACGAACATAGCTCTGAAACTCACGTTTGAGGGAGGGAAAAATGATAGAGGCTCAGGCCTATTTTTTTGTTTACTACTATTTAGAAGGTTCTCAAGTGTACAAAGTACCAATTAATCCCACCTTTTTCCATCTTTGTTTTATATTTTACTTCGTCTTTCCCGTGTATTTCCCGATACCTATCCACCCATTTCACAACTTCCCTGAGATTCTAGCCCTAATTCAGGGTGCCCTAACCTGTACTGGGGCACCCTGGTCCCACCCTGGGCACCCCTCTCTATGTTTAACCTCTTTCACTCTTCTTTGGGTCACTTCTAGCCATTGGTCTCCCTTATCTTTTCCTCAGTCGGCATTGTCAGGATTAATTGTGAAATCAAACTTGAGAGCCCTATAAATATAAAGCTTATAAGACCATAATGAGGGTCCTAGGTCATTGCATCCTATCACTACTATCACTCCATCTAGGGTTGCATCCATTGCACCATCTCCATCCACATAGCTCCATGCATCATAGCTAGAAAAGTTTGCATCAAATCCAGTCACACATTCTTAGAGGAGGGATTCTATCTAATCTATTCTACATTCTACATATTCTATAGCTATCATAGCTCACTACTACAAAAAGTATGACAGGCACGAGAGCACCTAGGGCATGACATACACACACTCACCAGAACTACATCAGGGTCTGTAATGTAGTGCAATGCTCAATGATAAGTCCACCAGTTTGGCAGCTGAGGTCAGTCTAACCCCTTCTTCTTCTTCATGTGCAGGGCGTCATCCAGTTCATCCAACAAATCCAGTGTGACAGACAGGAAGGGTTTCAGACCTAGTTACGACACTACTGAACATAGTTCCTTAACTCTTGCATAGTTCACATCACCCAAAATATAGACAAGGGCACCCTGAGGGTACCCCAGTACACTCCCAGGCACCTTGTGTCACTTTAGATAGTCCAGATCTACCCTTCACAGGGTCCCTGAGTGATTTCTGCACATTTGAGTTCTAGTCTCAGATCTGCGACAACCTGCGACAGTCTCTTGTAATCAGCTAAGTCATTTTCCCTTTCCCCTCTTACACATTAGGGTTTTTATTTCACTTAGAATAGTTTATTTTATTTATTACATATTGCTTTACTTTATTTACTTTCATTTATACAACATTTTAGTCCTCCTATTTAGATTAACACTAGAACCCTAAATTCCTCTTTAGGTATTTTAGGTTATTTTTGTTAATCATTTTGGTGAACTGATCATTCTTTTCACCACTTAGGGGATCCCTCTTTTCTCCTACCATGTCCTCCCCTTATCAAGTCATGGCTTTATCTGATTTACTATAAACCTACAATCACCTTGTAACTACTACCATTTTCTTCATGTGTCTACCCTACACACCAACCTTATTTTGATGACAATATGCCACCACACGAATCATCCATAATGTCTTCATAGTTTCTTTATCACTCCATAGTTTGTGACCTATTTCCATCTAACCACCAATCACATAGTTTGATTCCAAGCCTCCTTATAATATTAAAATTCTTAGCCTTACACCCATACTTATCAAAATATGATTTATTACAGTAATGCACTCCAGAATCACATCACTTGAGGATACTCTTTGCGCCATTCAACAACTTGAAATGTGATCTTCTCTACCATAATCCATCTATTCAATCTATAATTTACCCATGATCTCCTTTGATGATGACATATCAACAACCCATAATAACCCTTGTGCACCCTTTCTCATTCACTGTCATCATTAGTACCACTTGTATTAAGTTCTCCTTTTGACATCTCCTATTAATCTATGCCCACCCATGTCCTCTTAGTTAACCTAGGCATTAATGATAGTCTCACCTCTCATAACTCCACTATAATACCAAGCAACATGATTCTTCCACTGATACATTCTTAGGTACAATCTCACCTTCATATTCAAGTTCAAAACCATCCTACTGAATTCTACATCCTCAATGTTTTTTTCAATTCAATCTCCATTTTTCTATTATACATCACCATCAATTGTAACCTAGTCATACATCAATGTGTCAAATTCCTTTCATGATGGTTATGAACATATTGTTACATCTTGAATAAAACCCTTCAAATATTTATTTAATTCACTAGAAAACATCCTTTGTATGCCCACCTCAAATACTTTTGTATGCTAACATGGATCCTTCTGATGTTCCTTCTATTGTAGATCCATCTATACCTCGAGGTTATTACTATACCATTTCTTCTCCTACTATATCTACTCACACTTCAGCTATTATTTCAGGAAGATCTATCTTTTCTATTATTCTCCATCAGTGATATTCAAAACCCCGAACATCCTTGCATAGTGATCTACTTCTCCTAGTTCACACAAATGTTCTCCTATTTTGATGATATTGATTTTCCTTGAACTTGATAAACATTACAAAAACTTAGATTTTATGCCCTCTCAGTGTTGTCAATGCTTACTTTGAAGACCATCATGGCCCATGGTTTCCCCAAGTCAAAAATGTCCTCCACCTAATCCATTAGTTCATAAAGGATCTCCTACTAGTTTCATCAGTTTATCTACATTATCAAACAAGTACCTAACCACCCTTCACCTTGAGACTTAGTATATCACATAGGCCATTTTGGGAACACTTCCTCCAACTCACTAGTTTTCAAATAACTATCTTCCTGGTACACTGATTGCTTACCCAGGTTTACATTTTGCTTAATGACATTGCCACCTCCCCATTCACTACCACCTTTATCCAACAAGGTTATTTCCATATTAAACTAGGCCTTTGGTAGTTACTTTTTTCACTTACATATTTGATGCACACGCATATTCTTGGGTTCCATTTATGCTTGATTGAGGGGTATTGATTACCATTGTGGAACCTTGTTTCATCTTACATTTCTCCATCTACATCACCATGCCTTTACATACTCACATTGCTATAATTCTCTTAACACTTCCTAACATTACACGTTCAATGCTAAATGGATGCCCATCAGTTGCTTTTCATCAGAATATACATCATTTACCTTACATAGTAACATCTTTATCATACTCATTGGGGGGCATACCAATTACACATCCTCCAGTTTTGATCAAGACAACGATGATTTACCTTGAGTTACATAGTCCCCTTTTTCACATTATCACTTGGGGGCATAACACATTACATATCTATTTCATCATGTTCTTTCATCTTCATCATTTCACATCACATCATTATACATCATAACACCCTCATTACCTGATGACACACCCTAGTGCTTTAGTTCACACTTGATTGTTGAGGGATCATTATTACATTGAACCCCACACACTACACTACTAGACCTCTACATATACATCCTACATCATCCTATACATACCTCATCTATCTAGTCATTTATACATCTCATACATCTATCTCATACACGCTACACTAGTCATCATCATACATGAGTCTAGTTTTCCTATGTCATCCATACATCCTATACATTCTACATGCTACACTAGATTCCTTATACTTGGGTCTAGTTTTATCTATTATCATTACACATTCTATTCCTATCTACACACTTCTTGCATTTACACCTTCCCTACCCACATTGCATTCATATACCTTCCCTCTCCTACACCCTACACTAGATTTCCTTATACTTGGGTCTAGTTTCATCTCTCATCCATACACATTCTATTTCTACCTACCTACACACGCTACATTACATTTCCTATAACCACACATTCACCTACCTTGGTCATCTACACTACATTGTTCTACGCGCTGCACTCACCACCCTATGACGCACTTTAGTTCCTCGGTCCATACTCGACTTCTGAGGGTTTACCAATCAAATGGACCTTACCTACATCAACATGTCTTCATACCACATTCCTTGGACTAGTGACCAACGCTCTAGGCTATATGTCACTCACACCCATCATCACATAGTGGTATACACCTTAGGTTAAATCACCACTCCTTCAATTCTACATCATTCTATTACATTCTATCATCTCCTATCATATCATCCTATACTCTTCTCAATCCCAAACTTATTCCATTACATCACACCTTTATTCATCATGTAGTGGTATACACCTTAGGTTAAATCACCACTCCCTTCATCCAATTTGCACTATCATCCTACATCATATCATCACTTATTATATATCATCTCTTTATGTCATTCTATTACATCACCATTCCTCCTACTCATCACATTAGTGGTATACAATTTAGGCTAAATCACCACCCTCGTCTTATTCATCACATAGTGGTCTATGCTTAGTGCTACCATCACTACCTTTTGTTATTCACCACCTACTTATCTACGCTTCATCCACCCTCATCCCCCATCTCGTAGTGACATATGCTATAGGCTAAATCGTCACCTTCTTCTTCCATCATGTAGTGATATACGCTTAGGGATAAATCATCACTCTTCCAATTCAACAAGTTGTGGTATATGCTTACGCTATACGGTCCACACACATATTTCTATACATCTTATCATCATCCTCTCATATTCTATCATGATATATGCTTAGGGATAAATCATCACTCCTCTGATCAAAAAAAATGTGATATATGCTTTGGCTATAGGGTTCATGCACATCATCTCTCCACATGTTGCATTACATCACCACTACACATACACACTCATCACGATGCACTAGACACAACCAACACTACTTAACCATTTCCTGATGATGCACTCTCATTTATGGTTCATTCTTGACTACTGAGGGGGAAAAAAATGAACCTCACTGCATACACTTCCATACACTTGGGGGCACATTGCTCCTATCATTCCATTTTGCATTCCATTCCATCCATCCACAACATACTGCATTGTCTTGGTAGCATTTACTTTTTCTTACTAGTGTTTTGCATGCTCATTCTATTACACATGTTAGCTTTCTTTCCTATATGTCATTATCATACACACATGTGTGTTCACACCTTTGTCTAGTGTGATCAAAGATACAGGACTCTACACATGGCATGGATGCTCACCTTCTACCCTTACTATACTGGTCACTGGGGGCATCCACATTCGACTTATACAGGTGTTATTGTTTCATTTTGTACTTAGCATCTTATACTACTTGCTTATACATGCTTTGACATATTGGTTTTCACTCTAACATGCTAACGGGTGTTCCATGTGCAACACTTGTTTTGCAGGACTACATGTTCCCATGACTACTTGTATTTCTACTTGTCTGCTTTATTTTCCATTGTATGTGGGATTTTCCCTTTGCTTGTGTGCACACTTGTCTATTGTTTGTGGCCATGATGGCCTTTGTGTGTCTTACATCGTGAGTGATGTCCCATGTTTGAAACCCACTTTGTGTGGTCTCCTTGTTTTCTTGCATGTTTGCACTACTGTACTTGGTAGTTTTTCTATATTATTTGTGTCTTTACACTTATTTACATGCATGTGTTTGGACTAACACTTGTATTGGCTAGCCATCCCCTTTTGTGCATGCCTTGGTATCTACCAAGTGTTTTCCCTTTCCCCCTGCAGGGATGAGTTGGTTACAAGGTCAGAGTGTGGTTGGTCCTCTTTTGGGGCCGCATTCTCCTTCCAGGGTCATCGCATGCACCCCCAAAGAGGGGGGCATCATTATGGGTTTTCTACTAACACAGTGTATCTACACCGGTTCAGACACAATGAGTGAGTTCAAATCAGACTGAACTCCATACACAACGATGAGTTCAAACCAAACCAAACTCCATACACAATGGCCTCAACAGGACATGGTGTCCTTCAAAAATTATGTGGAGTAGTCACAGGCTCAGGGGTTACAGTGGGTGGCCTCTCAACACTTCTCCATCCAGTGGCATAGGATCACCCAAAAAACTAGCGCAGTACAAAGATCTCTTCAAAAAATTACAGTAGAAGTGGTTAGAGTTGGAGGACACCAAGCATTTCCTCCCTACACTTCTTCAACCAGGGTGGCGTGAGATCACCCAAAAAACTTGTGACATCACAGGATATCCTTCTACACCCTTTCTCTCAACATGGATCAGGTGCACATGTTCCATTTTTCCATTTACACTTTCTATTCTAGCGTACTTTACATTTGCATACTTTACACAACATTTTTACATACATACATATTTGACTACTTAAGGGTTTTCTCCTTGCAGGTCCATTGTATGAGAAACAAGCAGTCAAATTGGGGGGAAACAACAACAAACAACAACAGTGACAATGACAACACACTGCGATGGTACTTTCCATACTAACCATGCAAGTACACCACACACATGCAACAACTACACACGTGTTCCACCCTAGGTTCACTCTCATCACTTTTACTTACATTTTTCATCTTTAGAATCCACACTCCTCCATGTTCGAGTCTAGTCCATTGGTGTGCTTTCTTCTACACTCTGCATGGATTTTAGGTACGCTTCTCTGACTACTTTATGTTACCGAGTTGTTTTCTCACCAACATAAAGTGGGGGAAAATGTAGACACAAATATTACACATTAGACAATATTTAGCCCAGTCTTATACTACTATTTAGAAGGTTCTCAAGTGTACAAAGTACCAATTAATCCCACCTTTTTTCCATCTTTGTTTTATATTTTACTTCATCTTTCCCACGTATTTCCTGATACCTATCCACCCATTTCATAACTTCCCTGAGATTCTAGCCCTGATTCCAGGTGCCCTAACCTATACTGGGGTGCCCTGGTCCCACCCTGGGTGCCCCTCTCTATGTTTAACCTCTTTCACTCTTCTTTGGGTCACTTCTAGCCGTTGGTCTCCCTTATCTTTTCCTCAGTCAGCATTGTTGGGATTAATTACGAAATCAAACTTGAGAGCCCTATAAATATAAAGCTTATAAGACCATAATGAGGGTCCTAGGTCATTGCATCCTATCACTACTATCACTCCATCTAGGGTTGCATCCATTGCACCATCTCCATCCACATAGCTCCATGCATCATAGCTAGCAAATTCTACATCACATCCACTCACACATTCTTAGAGGAGGGATTCTATCTATTCTATTCTACATTCTACATCTTCTATAGCTATCATAGCTCACTACTACACAAAGTGCGACTGACACGAGAGCACCTAGGGCACGACATACACACACTCACTAGAACTACATCAGGGTCTATAATGTAGTGCAATGCTCAAGTGATAAGTCCACCGGTTTGGTAACTGAGGTCAGTCCGACCCCTTTTTCTTCTTCATGTGCATGGAATTATCCAGCAAATCTAGTGCGATAAATAGGCAGGGTTTCAGACCTAGTTACAACACTACCGAACATAGTTCCTAAGTCTCTTCATAGTTCACAGCACCTAAAATCTAGACCATGGTGCCCCAGGGCACCCCAGTATACTCCCAGGACACCTGTGTCACTTCAGATAGTCCAGATCTACCCTTCACAGAGTCCCTAAGTGATTGTATGCACAGTCGGGTTCCAGTCTCAGATCTGCAACAACCTGCGACAATCTACAGTAATCAACTAAGTCATTTCCCTCTCCTTCTTGCATTAGGGTTTCTATTTCACTTAGCAGTAGCCTATTGACCTTCAAAACATTCATACCTAAATTCACAAGGACATAAAGTTGTATTCTTAGATCAAATTGCATAGATGTGGTACTAATGAAGAACCACCTTAAACCATGTAGCCCTCGTAGTTATGTGTGGAAAATATACAAAAGATAAATGCATGAACATAGATTTGAAATAAATTGCAAAAACTTATCATGCGGACTTGGATTCTCCTGCATCAAAGAGTCATTCTGAAATATCTATGGATCCCTTTGAAAATTTGGAGACTTAAAGCCTCCTCTTGATTTTTTATCAAACCTTCTTGGAGAGATGTTAGATTTTTTCCCACTAAAGTCAACCCTTTTGAACTTCCTAAGAGAAAGAATAACATAAGATCTTTGTTGTAGCACATTATTTCTCTTAAACTCGTGTCTAGATATCACCACATATTTCTCCTTTGTTCGTCCTTGTGGTTGACTCAAAAACAAATGAAAGAATATTTTTTAGTCATATCTACATCATGCATATTAATAGCATCCCTCAATCCTATATTTTATTTAGTGAATTTTATCTCTTCATCATGCATGTAATCAATATGATATAAGAGACACATGAATGAAGACTCATATTTTCCCACTAAAGTGATTACATTCTAAAGAAGATGGAATTTAGAAATATTCCTCTCTTTGTTAAAAGGGGATAAATATCTTTTACAAACTTATCTCTCATATTTCTCCCCTATGACAGTTTCCATATATCATCATTTTAGAGAACACAAGTGATCCCACCATATGTTTGCATCACTTTCCAACTAATAGACACTAGTGTTTTCCCATTCATTGGTAGCTTTTTTTGTAGACCCAAAGTTCATTTTGATATCAATCAACCAAACCTTGGCTGCATATCTCACTTGTTTTTCTAAATACTTGGGTGGGGGTAGTTTCTTAAGCTCTTGAACAAGAGGCCTCACCTCCCAATGTATAAAACAATGTTCATTATCTAGATTGTCAACCATGATAATAATGGAGTACTAACATGGGGCCCAAAATACATCCCACATATTTTCTTTGATCTTGTTAGGTATTGGAGTGTTATTAGGGTTTTCTATCACTTCCACATAAATTCATGTAGTTATCTAAAAATGAAAATGTTTTTTTCATATCCATAAAGTTGAGGATCAAGTTTGCTAAATCAAATTTTTCCTATGTGATAGTTCCCATATTTATTACTTGACAATTAGGAAGAGTACGCTAATGGCTTCGTAAAGCATGTGTTTTTTTTGGGGGGGAGGCCTTGTTTGCCTTCTTGTTTGGATATGCTTGGTATCGGTTCACTATGACGAATATCTCTAGATTCACAATGAATCAAACATTCCTCTACAACCCTCTTTTGTCAATTATTACTTGAGAAATTATATATGCAAGTAAGCTTATTTTCTTTTCTATATCGGGGAATCCGCAATGTCTCCATATTTATATACTACCATGTCAGTAGTTCAATGCCACCAAGCTACTCCTATACCCCCACCATTTTTTTGTAAAGTTAGATTGAGGCGAAGGAAATCCGTGGAGGTGCAAGTTTTGAAGTATCGACCTCTAACTAGCAAAACCACTCAGTAAATATCAACCAATCTACAAGCCATACTCAATTATATATATAGTATTACAAAATTATAATAATAAAATAATATTATTATATTTTAATGTATAAAGATACATTTTTTTAATTTTATTTATTGGTTAGTAAACACTTTACCGAGAGCTATGAACAAAGATTGCAATCAATCACATCCAACCTTAAATCGTTAACCTCAATTGAAAGTGGACACGACCGACATACTAAACCAAGCCCAAAACTAATTTACAAAACTTTTTAAAATATAATGTAAATAAGATAATAAGAACCGACTTAAACATGAAGTAAGCATTCTCCTATACTCATTTTTTAAGGCTCACCGGATGGGGTCCTTCGCTTCTATGTAACTATTTTAAATAGTATATAAATTCACACAGGCTAACTTTTGATAATTAATTTTTCGCCACCTACATTATTGTCTAAAATTTTTTGGAAGGCCGAAGGTTGCGAGATTCGAATTCTACCAGGATTGAGGTTTGCGAAATTCCAAAGAAAAAGTATTTCAGGTACATAGAGGGAGTAAAATGGTTTTCTTTTGCAATCAATATAATTGTTTAGATACAAATCTGGTTCAGTGAACTGGTAAATTAGTGACTTCAGTCTATAATGGTGTAGGGTAAACAAATCTGACAAATATGATGCTCTCAAAGAGTATAATAATATCTCTCAATACGAAACTGATCTCAACACGAAACTGATAAGAATAAACTCTAAAATTGAGCAAGATAAATCATCAACCTGCAAAATAACTATAATATTATCTATCGTGAAGATTGTATGAACCTACCACTAAAATGAAAATATAATCTAAATAGTGTTGAAGTTTACAGATGAACGGCAGTTCTTCAGCCTGAGACCAGATGAACAAATTTTCCTGAGATAAGCACAAGTATCATCAACAAATTTTCCATTGTTTAATATCATTAGGAGTGTACTTAAAATACGCTAACAGAATAACCCCTGATGTTTTGGTGTCATATATTTTTGTCTTGAAGTCTGAGCAAACTTATTTGAAAGATTACCCTATGCCGGATTTTTGGTGTTATTCAAGTTTGAGTAGGAAGGCTGAGCATACTTACTAAAATGCACATACCAACGCAGACTTTTATGGTGTCGTTTGATTTTCATTATAAGTTGAGAGCACTTACTGCAGAAATGATTTCGACAATGACTTGTAGAGTAGTTATGGATTTTGTGTCAAGTATGAATGCTCATACTAAATAAAGACACACATCAATGAGGACTTTTTTGGTATCAAATTATCACTAACCATATTATGACAGTGGGACTTATTAAATATAATAATTTCAACCTGCATTTTCTGTGTTATTCGATTTTGTGTTTGAGTGCACTTACTAATAATAAATGTTCACACTGACACAGCAATCCGGATTTTTCTTAGTAATTTGGTTGTGTTTTGAAGTTTCAATGCACTTTCAAAAAAATGAAAAATTTATAGCTAGAAGATTTTCATTTTTATTTGGAGAAATTTAAAGCAATAGCGTAGTCATTTTAGAGTTGCCGAGTTCTAATTTAGATAATTTTTGTAATAATTTTTGAGTCGTACACAGAGAGCCATCACTCTATATTAGAACCCACAAATTAAAAATCCATGGTAAAACAAAAAAAGTTCATATTCTTTTAAGGCATTTACAATTGATCTTATTTATTATCATGGTGTTACTGTTTTAAAATAACCAACCTCATGCATAAGTTTCACTGAATTTTGCAGGTTGAAAAGTCGATTCTAGATATGGATCCTAAGGGACAGATACTGAAATCTAAAGCCCGGACATTTGCAGACAACCACAGTATCATCCTTGAAATACAGCAAAAGTGGCAGCAAATAGAAAACTCTAAGGCGGCCATTCTGAAGGCTAGGGATTACACTCTGTGTTTTAAGATCAGGAAGCAACTTCAGGATTTCCTATGCAGACTTGAAACAGTCAAGGTATTTTCTGTCTTCCATAATTTCATATATTATATTTCTTTATACCCAAGAATCAAACTCCACGCAAGTGGTTGAAATCCCATGTTGTGAAAAATGCAGGAGGCCAATCCTATTTTGCGGGACTCAAAATATACTCTGGTTAAGGATATTGCCAAGTTTAAAAAAGCATTGGAGAACATAGTCTTACGTAGGAAAAGTTGTGCTGTTGAATCTAAACAGAAATGCCATGATTCAATAAGCAATGTAGTTTTGAGGAGGAGAAGCTGTGTTGTTGTACCTGAACCAGACTTAGAAGGCGATAGATTTTACAGATTTTTTTTCAAAGATCAAGATACTCCCATGGATGCCAACCAAGCAAACACAGGTTAACCCACTTTCAAAATATATTAAATATTAGATTGAATGCTCGGATAAAATTGTGTAGGCGATTTTTGGATGAATTTTTTGGATCATATTCAGTATTATTTAATCGCATACTAATGATGGATCATGGAATATGATTTGAAATGTCAATGCAAAGATCTGCCTGGTTCTGGTTGGCATGGACAAAATCTGCCCCCTGTAGGGCAACAATTAGCAGTGACAGCTTAATTAGTTCTGTTTTTGTTTTTTGTGATGCTTTGTATTCTCCCTCATTCCTAGGCTCCTCTGCCTAGTTTGATCCATCTTTTTGAGGTGTACTTCCATACCGCCCGTTTTTTTTAATGAATAATCTGATATCATTTTACTTGTTAATATAGTATAAGATCCTATTCATAAAAAAAAAAAATTGATCCAAAAACCACCTACACAATTTTTATCAGAACATTCAATCTAATTTATGAACTGTCAAAATACTCTCTTATATTAAATATTTAGGAATCCACTGCCTGTGATCTCCAACGTAAAACTATTTTATCTTACAGAGTGCAGATACTTCATTTGAAATGTGGTCTTACTTGCTCAAGACAGCATCCTCTTTTTATCAAGGGTCCTCATTAATATTCCTGTTTTCATTCTTTAATTTTTTTTTTTAATCCAGGGTCCTCATAAATCTTCTGTTTTAGTTATTTTAATTTCTTGTTAATATACAAATGTTGATTTCTTCACCTGCACTTACAGTGCTTTATTAATCTTTTCTACTTTCTGGAAATCATGTTTAATGTTTGCAGATCTGACTGGGTCTGAGATACATGATGACCAGCATATCAAGGGAGACACAAAGGAGCCATCTGCAACACACAACAAAAAGAAGAATTTCATTTTCATACTGTCCAATATTTTTGAAAGACTTGTCACCTGTGGCTCCAGCTTGCAAGATTGATAAGATTTCATGATAGGACTTTTATCTGCTTTACGCCACGCCAGATTGATTTATAGGAAATATGAGTATTTATTTGTTTCAGAGATGTTATTAATCTGAACTCGCCAAGGTTTTTTTTTGGGTTGTATCCATTTAAGATTTCTGCCTGTATGGTATAATACATTGTATAATATCATCCTATAGTGATAATTGTAATCAGTGAAATTTACAGATATTAGTAGTGGGTTCATCAAACAGTTTTATCAAAAATATAATTTTTAGAAGTAAGTGTGTTGATGGTTTTTCCTCCTTTAATTTATTGTTTGTGAAGTGATGGTTTATGTTTGCATGTTTGATTTTAAATTGTTGAAATGAAAATACTAGATCATCTTGTATATGTAAATGATGATAAAAACAAATCTGTAGTATTTTAATTTAGTAAATTTGTTTTATTTTTATTCATTACAGCTTCAGCCTTATCATGGTGGTATGTGCAATGTTGATGACTATGTTTATTTATTATTCTAAATTTAAATTTGATGGTCATTTGACCATCACTAAGAAGCTTTCTTTTGTTTTTTGGAAAAGTCATAATATCTTGGTCGTATGGAGTTTTGATTGTAAGAGAATCCGGGCACATAAGTAATACACATTGCCCGAAATGACTAAGCAGATGTAGTGTAGTGAATAATAACTTTTGGCCTTCGTGTCACCTTACATGTAGTGCCCACCTCTTTCTTGCATCATTTCATTTGTTAACTCATTTCATTTACTAGACTATAGACATTGATTTAGCACTATATTGATACTATGTGATCTCATTATGGATTATTTGGTGATACATGTGTTTTTTAGGGCACATGGTGTCAATGTCAATCTAGAATTATGACTTTCATTTCATCTTAGTTTCTTGCACTTATATGGCTATGGATACCAGCAGGATGTGATACTATTAGTTTTATCTAATATATGATGGATGAATGCTAATGATGTTATATACTTCGATATCATTGGTTTATAATGGCAAATTGGATGTTATCATGCTATAACTTAGATGGGTCTTATATTTTGTTTTACTGTAGATGCATGTTGTTAAAATATAGTCATCTCATTTTTATATCGATTTTTGCATAGTTAGAATGAATATCCATGAGTGATTTGGATGTTGTTATAATGTTATTATTCTCTGATTTATTGTATCGAGTAGGTATGTTTAATGTGTGACTTGAGTGTGTAGATTACAGGTCACACATGAGAACATGGGTTTCAGAGTTGCACCTCAAGTTGCACAAGTGACTGACTGGGCCAAGTCCTTAAGCCATGCATGATCTTTGTGTAACCTTATGTGTATGTGGCGTACTCATATTTGGACACCATTGGTGATTCCTAATGTATCTATGTTTATTTTAAATTTGTTTAAGCCTTTTGATAAGCTAGTTTGGGAATCTAATGGTCCCTACATGCATTAGAGATGTTTTTTTGTTAATAATTTTGTTGTTAGTGGTTTGTTAGTAATCTTGTTGTTAATGGTTTGGGACCACCTAATTATCATTTTGGTGGAACCCAATACCTCTACCATTGACCCACTTTATCCAATCTCGAATTTGGGCTAAATGTGGTATTTGTAAGGGTCTCTTTTCACATTTGGGGTTTCCCTTACACTGAAATGGACCCCTTTGACCCTACCTATGGGTAAGGGGGTCTCTTTTTTAAGGTCAAATAGGATTTTTCCTCCCATTTGACCCCTCTCATGTCACCATCTTGTAAGTGTGTTTGATTTGTGTGTTATCTCAAAAGTTGAAACAAGTTTCTTTATTGACCTTTTACGAAATTTGGGAGATTACTTCCTAAAAAAAATCACATTTACCATCAAGAATAAGAAGGGACAAACTAATAAAGTGGCTAATGTTCTAAGCAGAATGGTGTTGTTGGTGAATGAAGTACAATTGGAGAGTGTATGTATTGATTCATTGAAGGAATTGTATGAAGAAGATGAGGATTTTAAAGAAGCATATTAGGCATGTAAGCATCCCATCGGAGTAAACAAAGAATTATGGCTAGACTATCACATTCAGGATGGTCTACTTTTCAAGGGAGTGCAACTATGTATTCCTAAAACTTCCATGAGGAATAATTTGATTAAAAAAAAAGCATAGCGACAACATGGCTAGACATTTTGGCAGGGATAAAACATTGGAGCAACTTACAAGACACTATTTTTGGCCTAGAATGCAAGCAGATGTAAGAATATTTTTGGAAAGGTGCACCGCCTGTCAAAGAGAAAAATGGAGTAAAAATGCATGGTTATATCAGCCTTTACCAATACCACATAGGCCATGGGATTCAGTTAGCATGGATTTTGCAATGGGATTGCCTAGAACTCGGAAAGGATATGATTCAATTTTTTAAGGGTAGTCAGGTTTTCAAAAATGGCTCATTTCATACCATAAAAAAACCACAAATGATTCCACTTAAATGTTGTAGATTTATTCTTCAAGGAATTATTTAGACTTCATGGCTTACTAGTAAGTATAGTGTTAGATAGAGATACTAAATTTCTTGGTTATTTTTGGAGGACTTTGTGGAAGAAGTTAGCAACTAAATTGAGTTTCAGTTCAGCCTATCGCCCTCAAACTGATGGCCAAACTGAAGTGGTGAATGGAAGCTTAGGGAACTTGTTAAGGTGTCTATCTAAGGATCATCCAAAACAGTGGGACTTGGTACTACCACAAGCATAATTTTCCTATAATGATTTAGTGAACAGGAACATAAGGAAAAGTCATTTACAAGTGGTTTATGATATGCAACCAAGAGGGGTGTTTGAATTGAGATATATCAGCTCAATGGAGAAGAGGAGTGTAGAAGGAGAAGATTTTTCTATAGCCATGCAGGAGGTCCATGAACAAATAAGGAAGCATTTGCAGAGCAGTGTGGAAAAGTACAAGCAAAAGGCTGATTTGAGGAGAGAGGCGAGTTTTGAAGTTGGAGATATTGTTATGGCTCATTTGACGAATAAAAGGTTTCCAAAAGGTAGTATAACAAACTGAAAATGAAGAAAATTGGTCCTTGTAAGGTGATAAGGAAGTTTGTAAACAATGTCGATGAGTTAGAGCTACCTAGTGGAGTAGGAATATCAACTATCTTCAATGTTGTTGACTTGTACCTCTTTAAAGAGGGTGAAAGAAGTGTTGACATAAATGGAGAGTTATCTACAATAGTGTAAGAATGGATAAAGCAGTTACCATAGGTCAAACATGAAGAGATTGAATGCATCCTTGACAAAAATGAGCTTAAAAGGACCAGGGGAAAGCAATATCTTTAGTATTTGGTCAAGTGGAAGGGAAAACCACTTCAAGATGCAACTTGGATGTCTGAGAATGACATCAAAAAGTATGGGAATAAATTGTAAGATCTCATGGGCAACATGCATTGAGTCTTTTCTTCTCCCCTGGGGAGTATGATGTAGGAGCATCTAGCTTTCCAACAGGAAAAAACAAAATTTTGGCTTGAATTATCTAAATGTGGTTTTCTTTTATATGTATGGTGTCTAGTAGCCTTGGGGGTGTATTAACACACCCTTGGAAGCTTTGAATGTAGCCCAAATCCTTTCAAAATTCAAATTTTTTATTTTCCCTCCAAAATGAAAATTTGAACTATTGAGGGCAAATTGATGCTAAATCAAGTTATAAAGGGTGTTTTGAAGTTGTAAATGTTGTTCTCGTGTTGTTTCTAGGCATATCATGTTTAGGGGGGTCCTAAATGGATAAATGGTACTATGCTCTTGTATTCATGTGATATATGCTTAAGAGACATAGTAATTCTTGATCAAGTAGGCTTAACTGTGGTTAGGAATCAATTGTGGGGGTGACTAGTTCGATGAAACTGTCACAAAAAGATATAAAAACAAAAATGTAACTACTTTCTCATAATATTCATCAAATGCAAGAAATATCCTGAGGGCTCCAAGAAACTGAAAAAGAGTGTGTCTGTGCATGAATACTAATTACAGATTTTTCATAGTTGTATATGTAAATTATGAGAAAAATTAAGTCTATTTCCTTCATTATTGAGAGCTTTTGTGTGTTTAAGGTTGTAATATATCTTCTTGTTACATGTGGTGTGAAGAGAGAAATTGATCATGGCTTAGAGAAGTCTTTATTGGCTGAAAATTAAACTAGATAGAGTTTTGTGCTGTGTTGATTTCCATAACAAGTGAAGAAATCAAACTCGAAGGATTGAGTATTGTTGGCATTTCCACTTTCATCTTTGGGAGACAATCAAAATCATGTAGCATTCTAATCAGAAGCCCACAGACCTTTTTATAAACTTGGGACATGGTATTTGAAACAATACATCTTGCAAATTGTATTGAGGATAACTATTGGAGATCATTCATAGAGATCCTAATGTTTTTCGAGCTCCTAAAAGGTAATAAATTCCTTGCAATGCCATAAGATTCGAAGAAGACCAAACATTGAGTAAGTTTCATTAGAATTTTTCTACTCGGGTCTCTACAGTCGAGAGAACCCTGCAACTAGGGTTTCTAGAAGGAAAAATTGTAAATCTCGAGTTCGAACCAATAAAAAATTCTATAAATTTGAAGAAATGTTTGCACAAGGTTTGTGAATCGGATGTAAAAGAAAATAGATCACATCATTGAGTTCAAAGAAATTATTCTTACCATTTTTTCAGGAAAATAGTGGCAGATCATTTAAAACCATGGTCATTACAAATAAATCAGTTTTTGTCAATTGTGAAGCCTGAAGATTTTTAGCATGAGAGACAGCGGATTGGGTGATATGAATACCACATTCAAGGTCTTAATTTTAAAATAAAGGTGAAATACATTTGATAGAGAGAAAACAGAGGTCTAATGGTGAATATTGAATAACAATGCAGTCTTGTTAAGGTAAGTTTAAGTCCAAGAACCTTCACCATTGTTGGTATTAAGCATCTAGCAGATTAGGAAGGTGAATTACCATCAATTAGGAGTCTTCTATAAATTGCAAAGCTCATAGAATTCAAGAATTATGTTGGAAACCTCTTCAAGCTTGATTGAAATTTGTTGAATTATTTTCCTTGGAGCCTAGAGGTGTGAGTGAGTTAGTTCAAGGAGAAAATTCAATACCCTACACCCGCTGACCCTAAGGGAATCAATCAGCAAAAAGTATATGTGTGGAGTGGGGAAATTTTTACCGTTGTCTAGTCACTCGAGCCAAGTATGAGATTGGAAGTGGAGTCTTACATAGACTAAAAAACCCACTTCTATTCTTTTGGTATGTGTGGCACTTGCTCAACGGGTGCCATGTATATTGTGTTTTGCAAACACCTTAAGCTCAGTAGATGGTGACCTGTACCTTTTTATCTCTCCCTATATGGTTATCGCATAGATGAATTATGTGCGGTTATGACTATGTTGAGCCTTGTGGGAGTTATGGAGGATGATTTAGATAGAGATTATGGTAGTTGCATCAGTTGACCAGTTATTATATTATATTCCGAGATGGATTTCTCGATGTCGAGATGTGCACGCGATGATACAGTACCTCAGTGAGTGGTCTCATTTAGAGGTTACTAAAGTTCTCGTGATGCGAATCTTTCATATGTGTTTTATTTGTAAACTTGGTTGTACTTGGAATCATATATTTTAACTGACTGGTGCTAAGTTTCGAGACTCTTTATCTATTTTATGATGTTTGTTTTGATATTTTATTACTGCTACTTAGCTATTCTTCTTGATTTATCAAGATTTAATTTGTTTTAGTTACTTTCAAAACTCGAAGTATAATGATTTTGATTGCCACTTGGCTATCCATCATCCAATGTGGACCCTCTTAATGTTTGAATGAGTTGGTGTTGCCATGTTGTATGTTCTTGAATGTTTTCCATCGACCTGATACGGTTCATTTGTGGAGTGCAGGGTATGCCCAAAGGTCATAGGACTATATTTCCCAGGGATGCATGTCACTACACATTTGATTTTTTAGGTGACAGAGCTCTAGGTGTTCATCTCCATAGAGTGGCCCAACCTGGTTTTGTTATTATGTTTCTCTTCTCTTTTGGGAGGTTTATGGGGTTATTTTGGGAGGCTTATGGAGGATGGTAGTTATATGGATTTGATATTTATGATTCATGATTACTCATGTGAGCCTGGTTATGTTTTGTGATGTTGAGGATTTATGCTCCTCATTGATGACATGATGTTGATCCCATCTTGCCACTGTGTAGTTACAATTATGGTTTTGATTTGCGTGAAACCTGTGTATGAGTATTGTTAGGAATTCCAAGTTGTTATATTATGGTTATGTTACGAGTAATATTGTAATGGGGGAATGTATGTGTAGAGTACTATGTTGTATGGATCATATGTGTTCTTCACATGCTTACGTTAAGGTCTTGTTCTCAATTACTGTCGTGAAAATGTGTTAGCAAGAAGTCTTGTGGGTCAATAGTGTTTTGTTTGGGACTTGTGTGACATCATGATGTCAGTTACTGTTGGGCACCCACAGATATAATTCAATTGAAATTCTAAACAATGAAATATTAAGAGATTGAAATTAATAAAATGTGTAAAGTAAAATAGAACTACCAATCTACACAGAACATTAAGAAATTGTCAAACCTTGCCTTCTTCCTTGTGGTTGCACTGTAGCAATAAGTATCATTTTTCTAGTGACACGAGTCATTGATTGTTTCCTCCTTGATCATGAGTACCTCTTTTAACTTTGGCATTGTGTTGCATCGAGGACGATGCTCTTATAAGGGGAGGGAAATGTAGTGCCCTCTTCCATGGTGTTGGTTGGCAAGCGTGTTCTAACACCTCGTTTCACACCTTTTTCGCATTGGTAATATCTTCTAATTTGAATTTGAATTACGTATCGCTTGTATCATAATTACAGAAAATTGTAATATTAATATAATCAAAATTTAGCATTATAAACTAATAATAATAATAAATGGAAATAATCCTTAATAAAGGTTTTAAGATGGTTGTCGAATGACTCATTTGATTGGCTTGGTTATAAAGCTATAGATGCATGATTATAACTAGTCCATTAAAAGAATACAAAAAGTTCGGTCATAATATTACGAATAATTTTAAAAGTGAATTGGGGAAGGAAATTAAAAAACAATATAAATAAAAGAAAATTGATACTTAATTTTATTAAAGATATCTGGAAATAATATATATGGAAGTGGAATTCTCGTAAACGTAAATGAAAACAGGGTATATAATTAAATAAAAGAATAAAGTTATTAAAAATAAAAATGTGTATACGTGTTCAAAATTTAAAATAATAGAATGACATTTTAAACAAATAAATTTTAAAAGAGGGAGAAGTAAATACATTTGGTGAAGAGTGTTAGACTATTGAGTAGTCAAGTGGATGTGGGTGAGGAATTGATGGTGAGCATGTGAGAAATTAAGGATGAGGTTGAGGTTTTAAGGCAGGCTTAGTGGAAGTATGGTGGGCGATGGAGTTCCTGAAATTTCTTTGCAAAATTTAATTGTTGAGAAGACTTGGAAGCTCTCAAGAAAATGCATTTGACAAGCTTTCACCCTTACCAGTGTGTCCTCCCAGACGTGGAAAAATATGCGTTTTGGGGCAAGTCTGGTTTGCCATATACACTTGGCACGTGTGGTTGTTTTAGAAGGCACCAAAGAGATGTGGTCTCATGGAATGTGTTGATTGCTGGATCTGCACATATGGCTGTTGAAATGCCTTGGGAAACATTTAAGCAAATGTATTTGACAAGATTAAAGATAAAACGCCTCCACACTGCCAGCATACTCCTGCATATGCCAAAATGGGAGTTGTAGAAAATGTTGGGTGCTCTTCAAAGCATAATGAGAAGTGGATTTGTAGTTCTTAGTATGTGTAGCGCCTTCTTCGTCTCATTCTCTCTACCCGAGGATATGAGATTAATATTATGATTGAGATTGGAAAGGAACAGCATTGGTTTTGGCTGCCATGTTACAAAATGTGGATGCACAGACGAGGTACGCCAACTGTTTGACAAAATGCCTCAAGCTTAATGGCTGCTAGGACTAAAAGGTTTCCTATGCACGCTTGTTGCTTGACAATATGCCTGATGTAGAACCGAGCTCCACAAATTTAATTGATTCATTTTCCCCTCAGGCATGGTCTTTCTACCCTTGTCTTCCATAATTTTCATACTTTTAGTTCTTCATTTTCAATGAAATAGAAATATAAACCCTTATATTATTATCAACTGGTTATTTTAAACAAACTTGTAGTGCAAAACAATAAAATTTTATCTTGTGTTTTACCTAACCCAATTTATACTTTGAACAGCAATCGTACTTACAGCAAAAATATTATACATTGTTAGAATAAGGTATCAAAACTAGGTGTTCGTGCCCTCTTGTACGAGAGATATTTAGATGATTCTTCAACTAAAACAACCCTTGTGTTTACTTTGGAAAGTTATAAAAATGTGTTTTTCGATGACTCACAAAATGCCCTTATGAACCCCATAAATGAGAAGTCAAGTTTTCTTTGTGTTCCTTATCATGTGGGGTATCATATCAAGCCTTGGAACAACCTCGAACAACTATTTGTGCTCTTTTATCCACCCTTCTAGGATTCCTTTATCTTTTTTTTTGCAGTTTTGGGGAGCCGCTGAAACTCAAAAGTTGGGTTTCGTTTTCACTTTCCGTTTGGACCCTGAATGAAGAAATAGTTACCCGCCTTCGTAAACCTCTAGTATTTCTACATGAAAATTTCCTATAACCCTTAGATTAGAGAATGGTTAGTTTTGTAAAGGGATTTTTTAGGCCACCGGTTGCTATCTGACCAAGTCAAAACTAGTCCAATTACGACTAGTGGCTTCAAAAAACTAGTCGCCATTTGAAAACCATTCTCCAATTCTAAGTTTCGTCAACTCCTTTGAGTTCTCGGTATATAGGAGAGCGTATAGGAATTTCCATGTTTTGTGTTCACCCATCAGAATTCACTTTTTGAATGTGGTTTCCTAGCCCTCAAACTAAAATAGGATATTTTCACAAACTAGTGGGAAAATGTGAAAGAAGGCCATAGGACCCTAGCCATGTAAATAAACCGACGAGAAACTTGTAGACATGTATAAATGATTGTATGGAACTCTATTTTGTGTTGTTTTTTAAGGAATTTAATTGTTAGAAAATAATATTTACTCTCTCCTCACTCTTTATTCTCTCTGTTTCTCTCTCTTCCCTTAGTTAAGAAATGAAGTGAAATGAAATGAATATATATCTCTAACCCCCTCTTGTTGTGTGTGAAGTATTTTGATTATGTGAATGAAAAACTAAAAACATAAATTATGCTAGATTAAGTAGATGTCATGCCAGCATAGGTGCTAACCATTTGGTGGTTATAGGTACCGAGACATGGAGAAAGAGAAGTTTACTAGTGATTTTATAGTAACATGTTATTCGGAATAATATAATTGTCATAGGCTAGATTACCATTTTGTTATATATTCAAATGTTAATTATTGAATTTTGTGACAAGTAAGAAATTGTTAGCATTCTAAGGTGTTTGGGAAAATGGGCATTTCATCATGGGTGTTAAACTGAGTCTAGATCATGTAATGAAAAAGAGTGGATGTTATACTATCTAAAATGGATTGATCTTTAATAGTGTGTTTCAGTGTGAAATTCATGATTTAATCTTTTTTGTATTGTATGACTTACTTAAAATTGTAGGAAAGGAAACTAAATAAACGATCAAAGTCATAGTAAAATTCTTGTGTTGATTTACCTTTTTCATGCAGTCACCTTCTTAGCATATAAAATTGGAATTGTAAGGTTGAGCCTACTCTCAATGCTCATTGGCACCTCCTATCTTAAGTAAAATAAGAACCCAAATCCAAGTTCTCATTATACAATGTACACTTAGCAAAATTGTCACAAAACTATTTGGTAAGAATGGTAATGGTCAAATTTTGTCTTAAGTTTGTTACCTTCCTCCTAGGATTGTATTCATGTGTGTAAGAAGGTTAATAGGTTCCCTTAAGTTAGAACCTCATGTGAATCCATTTAATATCTAATACAAACACTCTTGAGCCGGCATGTGAGTAAATGAAGGGTTTTAGGTGACAAGTTCAAACCTGCTCTTGAAAGACATTTTGAGGATTGTGTTGTGGATGAATTTCACTCCTTATTGCAATTATTAGAATGGTTTTCTATAGCACGATATTAAGAGTTAAGTGTGGAAAATGAAAATATCATAACTAACGTTTGGTCTTGAGAGTATTCACGAGATAATGTTCTAGGAGAGAAAGTGCAGTTTAGGTCTTTCTTGTAACTTGATTAAGTCTTCTTATGTTGTGAGAAAAGGAACTCATGATGTGTAAGCTTAAATGTGATCCCAAATCAATTATTAAAGTATAGATAAAAAGATAGAATCATGGGCCTTAGTCCTTTAAACTATAGACTTTTCTCCTCTTGTTTTTACACTAGTTCCTATTGTTAAATGAAGGTACGAAGAAAAACTAAGTAAACACATGCCCTTTAGAAACAAACCCTAGTGACAAGGACTAGTACCCTCGTCTGTGTACAAATGTCCCTTTTAACAAATGATTTATACAATTAATTGCAATAAGATATATGAACCAAATTAAATTAAATCATTTTAAGTTGAATATTTAACGGTATAAAGGAAATTTACTCTAGAAACAAAAAGGAGAAACTGTGTTCATATATTAAGTGTCCTCTAAATAATTAAAATTAATATTTGAAACATGATTTTAATAAGTATGAACCATAGAAATGTTTTATCGTGGGAAGAGCCTAATCGTGAGTTATATTGTAGTTGGATCATTGTTTGTCCTTTTCATTTGGGAAATGTGATCGTTGTTATCCTTTTTTATTGGGAAATGTAGTTATAATGTGCATCATGTGGTTCATGTGGTTGTGTTTTCTTCTTGTTGGGGTGAGGTTCATCATTATGTATTGGAGGAATAAGGTGTAGCTAGTGAAGGGAGGAATAATGAAAATGTGTGTTTGTTTTTTAGGAAACAAAAGAATTCATGGCTAGTCTTAGTGGAGGGATAAGCATGTGTTATAATGGAGGGATAAAGGTCCTGTTGAAGTTGATACAGTGTATGCTTTGGAGGAACGAAAGGCTATCCAAGATTCCTATTTGGATTGATAATGGGTTGTTGCAATGATTACCTCTCCCCTATTTAAGCCTCTTAGGTAGGTTTGGTAGTATGTGTCGTCTTTCCTTGTGATGCCAACCACTTCTCATCTTGTGGAACATGTGGGTCCATGTTGGTATAAATTTCTTGTGTAATGTTGAGTTATCCTAAGTGATCCCATGTGGTATCTTGTATCAAGTAATGAAATTTTGAAAAATGGTATTTTTATTGTTGTATTTGAGTGTTTTGTATGTGGGCATTATATTTGGTATTTGAACAGAGGTTCATGCTCTCAAAAATTTGGGATAATTGGAATTGTGACGATTATGCATAATGGTGGGAAGTGTAATGTGATATTATGTTATGATGTGACAAGCGTTTTACTTGTGAGTGTATGAATGCACATGTGGTGTAAACCACTTAGTGTGGATTTGTTATGATGTTGATGTGTTTCGTGATGATAGTATTAATTCTCTCTTTCGTGAATTCAATGTGAATTTCACGTGTGTAACCACCTTATCGTGTGAGAGAAATGTCATTGTGGACTACAAAAGTGTTGTAGTGCTTCATTATTCTGCGATATTGTATGTGTGCTAATGTGTTGTATGATAAAAGAGATTCATAGTGAATTGCATCTATTATGATGTTGCCACCGTGTTGTGATGTATCGTATTATTGACACTATGTTGTATTGTAATTATTTGTATGTTGTGATGTTAGTCACTATGTTCATTGTACATATGTCTCATGCGTTATGTGATGGATTCATATCATTAATTAGGGGAATATGGTGATATTTTGACCCCTTTTGTATTGTACTTGCAATTTTGGGTGTGTTATGTGGAAACGTGATGTGTTATAAGCTATGGAAAATAATGTTGTGTTGTACCGTAAACATACCATGAGTAAGACACAATGGTTATTATGCATAAATCACCATTGTGTTAGTAATATGGTAATATGTTATGTTTTGTACACTACACTTGCCGACCCTAAGGGAAACAATTGGAAAAAAATGTATGTGTAGAGTGAACAAATGTGTACTGTTATTTCTCTTGAGCCGAGTACAAGATAAGAAGTGGAGTCTTACATAGATTGAAAACCCACTTCTGTCCATTTTGTATGTATGGCCCTTGTTCAAAGGGTGCCGTGTATATTGTGTTTTGTGCACACCTTAGGCTCAATAGAAGGCGATATGTTACTTTTTTTCTCTCCCCATATGGTTGTCGTATAGATGACCTATGTGCAGTAATGACTATGTTGAGCCTTGTGGGAGTTATGGAGGATGATTTAGAAAAATATTATGGCAGTTGCATTAGTTGATCAGGTATTATATTATATTCTGAGATGGATTTCTCGATGTTGAGATGTGCACTCAATGATATATTACCTCAATGAGCGGTCTCATTTAGAGGCTACTATAGTTTTCATTATATGAATCTTTCATATGTTTTTTATTTGTAAACTCGATTGTACTTGGAGTTAACAATTTTAATTGATTGATTCCAAGCTTCAAGACTCTTTATCTATTTTGTGTCCCTTTTTATATTTGATTATGGATACTTAGCCATTCTTATTTATTTTTCAAGATTTCCTTTGTTTTAGTTGTTGTCAAAACATGGGGCTTAATGATTTTGATTGCCATTTGGTTATTTTTCGGTCCAGTGTGGACCCTCTTAATGTTTGAATGATTTGGTTCTACCATGTTGTATGTACTTATATGTTTTTCATTGCCCTGATACGGTCCATGTGTAGAGTGTGAGGTATGCCCAAAGGTCGTAGGACTGTATTTCTCGGGGCTGCATGTCGCTAGACCTTTGGCTTTTCAAGTGGCAGAGATCTAGGTGTTCATTTCTATAGAGTGAGTTGACTTGGTTTTGATATTATGATTTTTAGGTGGCAGAGCTCTAAGTGTTTATCTCCATAGAGTGGCTCGACCTGGTTTTGATATTATGTTTCTCTTCTCTTTTGAGAGGTTTATGGAGTTATTTTGGGAGGCTTATGGAGGATGGAAAGTATATGGATTTGATATTTACGATTCATGAGTACTCATGTGAGCCTGGTTATGTTTTGTGATGTTGAGGATTGATGCCCCTCATTGATGATATGATGTTGATCTCATCTTGCCACTGTGTAGTTACAATTATGGTTTTGAGTTGTGTGAAACCTGTGTATGTGTATTGTTGGGAATTCCATGTTGTTATGTTATCCTTATGTTGCAGCAAGTTGGTGGATAATTAAGTGGACATAAAAACCTGAAATTTAGGTACCGTGATCACGGTTTTTAAACCGTGCTCGTGGAATTGTTTTTTATAGGTTTGGTGATTTCTGAACCTAAAACCGTGATCGTGGTCCTCTGAGACAAAAAAATAGACCCACGACTCCTCATTTTCCCCCATTTTTCCTTTCGAACCGCGATTTCTCCTAGACCTTTGGCACTTCGCGCTTTGAATACCCCCTAAAAATTGCTCTTCAGACTTCTGGATCATGATAGTTTCAACCATGCCACCAAGACAAAGAGGTAAGCCCTCAATTTTGATCATTTTTTTGCATTTTAGGTTATTTTTTGTGATTTTCATGGGTTTTTCAATTTTTTGTTTATGTATACAATTTTTTTGTTTTGTTAGTTGCTCGGTAAGCTCGTAATCTTGCAAACCATCAAAATATTCCTCAAAAACCTCGAAAAATTCCTCAAAACCCTCCAAACATTCCTCAAAACCCTCCTCCAAACATAGATCCACCTCCTGTGGCTCCTTCTGTCCCCATGGAACCAGCAGGAACACAAGTTGATATTGTTGGAAGAATCCAACAAAATAAAATTTTCATTGAGAACCTTATTCAGACTATAAGACAAAATCATGCCACAAATTTGTCCCGCATGACTTTAGCCAACACATTGCAAACATTGATTGGTGAAGTCGACTCCGCAACCAACCAAATAGATAGATGGAATACCTTTAGAGGTGATTGTAGGTGGTGGTATGTAGATAAATTATCCCATGTGGCCGTAAAAGATAATTTTTTTGGAAAAGACCGCATTTGTGCATTATTTACTGACCCAAGAACCAATGCCCCCTGTAGCTACTTGCAAACGGTTCCCAATCCATTGGTGCCATGATGACCGAATCAAGAACAATTTTTGGGACCGATGGTGGATGGTTTTTGATTATCCACCATGCAACAACAATGAGGTTCCTCTCTATTTTTTGAAGAAATTATATTGCGAGTTCGTGCTTAATGAGGTCCCAAATTATTTTAAGTTTTTTGAGTTTTATGGGCGAGGAGGTGGCTCTGCACAGAGTAGACCTGGTGCACGCGTAGGTCAACCAAGGATCCCCCATGCCCCAAAACCCCCACTGCCTTCAGTTATCCCTCCTACAGTGAAGGAGGTTGTGGAGATTGACACACTACATGCATTGAGGGAGCTCACTGACACTCTGACCCAACATAGTGACCAGATTACATCTGGTGATGTTGGTGGAGGTGCCAGTTCTAGTGCACCACACCACTGTGGATCATGTGGTGCCGTATGCACTACGGGCGAGACATCATTTGCTGGATCACATGATTTCTTTTCTCTAGATGAGATGATGGCGGATGTTTTTGGAACTGGTGCAAATGATCTTGGTCTTTCACAGGTAAATGTCATATATATATATCAATAGTTTAATTCATGTTTGAGATTTTAATATATATGTATTTGATTGTACGTCATGTACATACATGTAAAAACTAATTTTTTATTTTATTTTAAATAGCAAGAGCCGGTGAAGGAAACATCCGGCGTCGACATGCTAGCTACTGCAGTTGGGCGTGTTACAAATGTAAGTTTCAAGTTGTACTTACATTTCAAATTTCATTTGATTGCACTTTTATTATTATAATGTTTCACGTGTACATGTACATATTAATATATGTTTGTCTTTTATACGCAGGAGCCTGGCGGGTCATCATCTACTCTGGGAACTGAGGCTACTGGCATGCCTCACGTGACTTTTACGTAGGTTAGTTTCTCTTTACACTTTGTTTCTAATTGTGGAAGTTCACGTGGATTATGCTTTGGGTCTGTTATGTGGTAGTCATGTAGATTAATATTGATTTGTACATGTTTTTTGTATAGCTTATGACTGCCAGAGAGACTCCTCCATATATGCAGACTATGGAGGCTACTGTAGATACTGCCATAGCATCTGCAGATCCACTAACTGAGGTACAATTTTTCAAATTTGTTAAATTTTGGAGGAATTATTTCTTATTACTTAAATCTACAATATCAAATTTTGTACATGAAATATTTAATTTGAAATTTAATTATTTGTATGTAGCTTACCCCTCGTGAGTCTATTGTTGTCCCTGCGATGCGTCAACGAAAAATTGATAGGGATCATGACATTGCGGTAAGATTTCACATGCATTTTAACTAAATTCTAAGTTTCTAAATTTTGAATGTATTTTAAAAATTTGGGTGTTAAAAACTTGTTTGTTTATGAATGTGCAGGTTAGGTTGCAGGCCTGCTTAGAGATGCCTAGGACCACACAGATGAAATCCATAGTGGCATCTCCCTCCACTACATCCCCAGGTCGTGGACATGCTACTTCTAGCAGGGCGAAGAGAGGGAAGATGTTTCATGATTAGATTCATAGGACCTGGATGTACATATATATATATATATATATGGGCCATCTGGTCCTAGTTCATGATTCTTCATATAGTCCATTGTATATATAGCCTTATGCGACTGCATGTGGTCCTATATGTATGACACACTTAGTTCGAGATGTACACATGTTATGAACTTATATTTTCAGAGATGTGCGTCCAACACACTTAGTTCGAGATGTACACATGTTATGAACTTATATTTTCAGAGACGTGCATCCAACACACTTAGTTTGATACATTATATATCCATGTGTTGGTTTTCATAACGATATTACTTCTATGTTTGATTCGATTTCATTGC
Source organism: Taxus chinensis (assembly GCA_019776745.2). Taxonomy (NCBI): domain Eukaryota; kingdom Viridiplantae; phylum Streptophyta; class Pinopsida; order Cupressales; family Taxaceae; genus Taxus; species Taxus chinensis. The sequence goes on from JAHRHJ020003544.1 coordinate 46,102, forward strand.
ACATGATATCCTTCTATGTATGTTTTCATAACCATATATTAGTTCTATATGTATGTTTGATTTAAAATTAAAAAACCATGTCCCGGAGCACTACATGGTACAATTGTTAAGCAAACCTATTCCATTAAGAAAAACCTATGATAACCATGCTAGGTGAACTACAAAAGGGAAATACGTAATTACTTTTTTCACAGTAATTACGTAGGGTGTATGTGCAACTCTAATTATTTTCCCGCCTCCTAACAATGTGCACATCTTTGAAAGAATGGTTGTGAGGGAATTTCTATAACTAACATTTTTTCTTTTAAAGCTAACACTCATCTGTTGCATATCAACTAATGCGAACATTGTTAGAAATAAGTGAGGTAGAGTTCATCTTGAACTATATGAATATAATGTTACTATGGTGCAACATTGCATGGTACAATTGTTAAGAAATTAAGGGAAGCATTTACATTGTTTTAGAGATTATCCCATTAATAGGGCTTATCCCATTGATCAATAGATACACCTTATCTCTTTATAATTTGGTGCTATGCCAATCAACTAAGAAGTTACACATGATTTGATTATCGTAAGTAGATTCACTTCCCTATTAAGTCCTATATGTTTTTGTATTTAAGCACACACTTTAAAAACCCCATTTTTTGTATACCCTACAATCCTTCTAGTCCAAAATACACATTTTTGTGAGGGGGTTTGTCAAATAATTCACATCCTTACCATTCCAAGGTATTTGAAAAAATTTCAAGGTTCTTCAATGAATTTTAAAATGATATATCAAGGAATTTGTGAACATTCTTTACATATTTATTTAGGATGTTTGTACATATGTTACGACATATCAATCTAGATAAGAACACATAAATATGTATGTAATGTATATTGTCAAATAATTCACATCCTTGCATTTTAAAGATGATACACTGACAATTTTTTAGGCATTTCAAATGCTAGCAGGTATCCTTGTCATATTTATTTGAAACCCTAACATCTAATAAAAATCTATTTGTTTAACATTTAATTTTGAAACTAAGATATAACAATCGACACATATCATATATGATGTTATATGTTATATAATGGTAAATTGAAGGTTCTTAACTTAGTTGGCAAAAGATATGCAAAAAATATTCTTAACAAGTTCTATTGTGTATTAACATGCTTAAAAAGAGATCATTTTAACATTAGAGTATTTACATGGTAATGTGTTAACCTTGTTGCAATCTCATTGATGCTAGCCGAGTAGCACGAGAAGTCATGCCCCGGGACATCGTGGTTGCAAACTGTCACCGCCAACACGTTGATGGGGGGTATATGCCTTCAGGTGCTATGGCGGGCTCTAGGGAGGCCCGGATTGGAGTCAGACCACCCGATCCGGAGCCTTCCTGGCATTCCTTGAGCCTTCGTGGCATAAATGTTTACAAACTGCCTTTTCTAGGCAGTCTTAGGAAATGAACGACTACGGAGGCGAGTAGTGAGAAGTCATGCCTCAGGTACGCTGTCAAACCGACTGTATATTTGGAAATGGTGGAAAACACATCTGGGTGGCCAGGTGAACGCGATTGTTTTGGTGGGTATCGTTGCTTCCGGGCTACTTCGTTCGGGCGTAGTCCCTTAAGAGTCCTGAGACCAAAAAATCATTCAACTTTGACTGGGGACTACGTCAACTCCGTGGTATCTAGAGAGTCATCCTACACCTCAATCACGTAGGGACCCTCTACATTAGCCTGTCTCAGTTTTTTCCTTCTCTAATTGGTGCTCTCGCTGCCCTATTGTTTGCAAACACATGAAATAGTGTAGTTTGAGCCAATGTAAGGCTGTCAAACCTATATTTTCAAACGGTGGGTCATGGCAGTGACTACGTCAACACGTAGGTGGCCAGGTGAATGCTAGAGGAGGCATCATTTTGGTGCGTGACAACGTTGTTACTTCATGCTACTTCATTCGGGTGTAGTCCCTTAAGAGCCCTGAGACCAAAAAATTGTTCAACTTCGACGGATGACTACGCAGACTCCGTGGCACCTAGAGATGTCTCATCTAATCCTACACCTCAGCGTAGGGATCCTCTACACTAGTATGTCTCAGTTTTTTCCTTCTCCAATCGGTGCTCTCACTGCCCTATTGTTTGCAAATGAGAAATAGTGCAGTTTAGTTTGTAAGTCAAATGTATATTTTGGTGTGGCACCAAATCCTGTGCCGACACATTGGCTAGGTGCTAGAAAGGTTTCATTTTGGTGTGCGACAACGTTGTTGCTTCCGGGCTACTTCGTTCGGGCGTAGTCCCTTAAGAGCCCTGAGACCAAAAAATCGTTCAACTTTGACGGGTGACTACTCGGACTCCATGGCACCTAGAGATGTCTCGTCTAATCCTACACCTTGGTGTAGGGACCCTCTACAATATTTTGTCTCAGTTTTTTCCTTCTCCAATCAGTGCTCTCGCTGCACTATTGTTTGAGAACGCGCTAAATACTGTAGTTTGAGCCAGTGTAAGGCTGTCAAATGCTATATTTTGCAAACAGTGGGTTGTGGCACCAAAACCGACTACGTGACACATCTAGGTGGCTAGGTGAATGCTAGAGGAGGCATCATTTTGGTGCATGACAACGTTGTTGCTTCATGGGCTACTTTCGTTTGGGCGTAGTCCCTTAAGAGCCCTAGAGACCAAAAAATTGTTCAATTTTGACGGGTGACTACTCACACTCCGTGGCACCTAGAGATGTCTTGTCCTATCCTACACCTTGGCATAGGGACCCTCTATAATATCATGTCTCAGTTTTTTCCTTCTCCAATCGGTGCTCTCATTGCCCTATTGTTTGCAAACACGTGAAATAGTGTAGTTTGAGCCAGTGTAAGGCTGTCAAACGCTATATTTTGCAAATGGTGGGTCGTGGCACCAAACCGACTATGCCAACATATCCAAGTGGCAAGGTGAATGCTAGAGGAGGTGCCATTTTGGTGTGTGAAAACGTCGTTGTGGCTACTTTGTTCGGATGAAGTCCTTTAAGAGCCATGAGACTAAAAAATCGTTCAACTTCGACGGGTGACTACACTCCATGGCACCTAGAGACATTTGGTCAGATCCTTCACCTCGATGTAAGGACCCTCTACAATATTCTGTATCAGTTTTTTCCGTCTCTGATCAGCGCTCTCGTTGCCCTATTGTTTGTCCAAGAAATAGTGCAGTTTGAGCCAGTGTAAGGCTGTCAAATGCTATATTTTGCAAACGGTGGGTCGTGGTGACCGACTGTGCTAACAAATGTGGGTGGCCAGGTGAACACTAGAGGAGTGTATTTTTAGTGCGCAATAACGTCGTTGCTTCCAGGCTACTTCATTCGAACGTAGTCCATTAAGAGCCTTGAAACCAAAAACCCATTCAACTTCGACGGGTGACTATGCAAACGAGACATCTCGTCTAATCCTACACCTTCGGTGTAGGGACCCTCTACAATAACATGTCTCAGTTTTTTCCTTCTCCAATTAGTGCTCTTTCTACCCTATTGTTTACAAACATGTGAAATAGTGTAGTTTGAGCCAGTGTAAGGCTATCAAACACTATATTTTACAAACGGTGGGTCATGGCACCAAACCGACTGCACCTGACATTGTCTAGGTGGTTAGGTGAATGCTAGAGGATGCGTCATTTTTGTGTGTGACAACGTCATTGCTTCTGGGCTACTTCGTTCAAGCATAGTCCCTTAAGATCCCGAAGACCAAAAAATTCATTCAACTTCGACGGGTGACTACTGGCAGACTCTGTGGCACCTAGAGATGTCTCGATCCTACACCTTGGCGGAGGACCCTCTATAATAGTCTGTCTCAATTTTTTCCTTTTCCTCGCTGCCCTATTGTTTTGCCAGAAATAGTGTAGTTTGAGCCAGTGTAAGGCTGTCAAACACTATATTTTGTAAACGGTAGGTTGTAGCACCGAACCGACTGCTCCGACAAATCTGGGTGGCTAGGTGAATGCTAGAGGAGGCATAGTTTCAGTGTGCAACAACATCGTTGCTTCCAGGCTACTTTGTTCGGGTGTAGTCCCTTAAGAGTCCTGAGACCAAAAACTCATTCAACTTCTACGGGTGACTACAAAGACTCCATGGCACCTAAAGATGCCTCGTCTAATCCTACACCTTGGTGTAGGGACCCTCTACAATAGCCTATCTCAATTTTTTCCTTCTCCAATCGGTGCTCTTGTTGCCCTATTGTTTGCAAACACGTGAAATAGTGCAATTTGAGCCAGTGTAAGGCTGTCAAATGCTATATTTTGCAAACAGTGGGTTGTGGCACCGAACTAACTGTGCACATGCGTAGGGATGGTCTTGTAAACACTTGGGGAGGCATTGTTTGGGTTCTCTAAGCTCCAGGTGCTTTTGGGCTACCTCCTCCAGAGCCAAGAACCCCCTCCACAGGTACATAAATCATTGTTAATTGCTTCTCTTTTCTTGTAAAACAATGAAATATTCTCTTAGCTTTGAGAATTTACAATTCTCTACTAACAGTGCCAACCACGTGAAGGTGGAAGCTTTTCTGGCACCACTAACCTATACATAAAAGTGTTAGTCAAAGAAATTTAAGTTTCAAATCAAAACCATACTAGATATATACAAAATACACAAATTTAATAAAATATATGAACTTAAATTTATCTAACTAACAAATTTATATATACCAAAGAAATTATATATACCAGACATGAGCATTGTAAATTCATTCCAATGAACCATCAGGATCAGATCTACTCTGAATAGCGGACAAGATTGCTTCATGATCTGACTCTCGAACCTTCCAAAGAATCTTGTTATTAGGCCTTCCTCGATATCTATACAGCTCATATTTGTCGCTAGAACTAGATGCAGAATATAAGAGTATTTTCCTATGTGTCTCAAAGTCTTCAAACACCAAACAGAGGAGTTTTTTAATGGATACCATCGAAGCCAAGTTCCAGTAACTACCACTGACCCTGTAGGGTACTCAATATCTTCACCATCTATAATAGGAGAAGTCAACTTCTTTCTTTCCTCGATGCAATGACATAAGAAATAGTCTATTCCTTCTTCATTGTCTTCTATCGCAATAACTGCAAACACATGTCCTACAAAAAACAAAGGTTTCAACTCAAATTTAAATTACATATTAAAATTTCAATGGACATAACTCAATACAAAAATTGTAAATAACCATAAATACCTTGTCACACCAAAATCAAAATTTTGTCAAAGTCCTTGGATGTTGCAACTTCATCTACAGAAACAAGTCGTAATGCTTGTGGAGGTTGATAACTAGGAAGCGGAGTTAGAGGCCTACAAATCCATCCATCCACCCATTCTTGTGAATCACACTCAGTAGTGAACAAATTCGATACAAGATGCACAAAAACATGTCAAATTTCTTGTCCATGGCCCACAAAGTGGTCTGAGCTACAAAATGAGTGCATATCACTGGACCTAGTGAGTGTCATACAATCCTTGTAGTTAACAATTTTTTGTTCCTCTATCAACCAAAAATATCTGCGAACTGTGGAATTTTCTTGAGAACCTCGGGCCATGTTGTCAATACACCATTCCACTATGCTCTTTGCATCTTTCAATTTAGCACCATCTTTGTACTTCAACTCTTCTCTTGCAAGATATATTTTCACACATGCCCCTGCACCATCATGCTCTCTGTTTCCATGTCCAGCCTCAGTGAAACTCCAAATATATTACACACCCATCTCGATGTGCATCCTGCTCATCCAATAAAACATTAGTGCATTCTTAAACTGAGATGTGCAATTATCTAACCATATATAATGTTGTTTGAAGTGGATGTCCCTATCAGACAAGTTTCCATAAAATAACTGGAAACACCCTTGCACAAATTCAGTAGAATGAGTATGATCATCATTGATATAAAAGTGGTACTCTCTTAAAAAAATTGATCATTCTCTGTACTATCAGGAGAATGTATAAATGTTATATGCACAAAAATGATAACTTGTACTGAGTTGTAATATTGCGATTGAACCTCCATTTATGGTTGCAACATGTAAATATCTACAAAATCGACCACTGAAACTTTAGTACCAATAGTAAATGTGTCCTTGCACATCTTGAATTATTCATCCAACCATTGAGCTCTGTGTGTATGCCTAGCATACTCATAAACAATTTCATCCTTAAATTTTCTCATAAATTGAAAAATAGGCATATGTTTTGTAACTAGCTCACACCGTTTAGACTCTTTTCCATCTTTCAACTGGTATGTAACTGATTTATATTTATCAAACTCAACTAAATTATGTCCTATTACACCTTCAATTTTCTCATGGATGCAACTTTCCAATTTAGGTAATCCACCGCATGTACCACAACTTCCATCTAAACAATCCTGACTATAAAAAATTTGTCAACTTTTTTTCACAAAATATCATAGGAATGAAATCCCTAGAAGATATTGGTGGAACTTGAACACCACATTCCGATAACATAGTTTCATAATGAAAATTAGAACGAATACGTAAAAATTTAGCATAATGCATCACAAATTCAACATGTTGCCTACAACAAGTGGTGCGAGCGTGGTTGATTTTCACATAGAATGGTTTCAACATTTCAAAAAAATGTTGACTAATTTTAATTTCCAGATGCTCTTGTTCAAACTTACGAAAAAATTGAGTTTGAGTCATATCTAAGAAATGCTTTGGATGTGGTTCACGATTAGTAGAACCAACTCTCTGTTTTACAACATCTCTTGTATTAGGTGAAACTCTAGTGTTATCATGCCAAAATTGAATAAAAATTCTCTTATAGCATCAGAATTATCTTTGTCCTTACACGGTGCTCTAGCAAAAAATTCTCAAAAATTGGTGTTATTGAGTGATTGAAGGATATTACTCTTTCAATTACTTTCATTAAATATTTTTGATTAACTTGCAACATTCAACTTGTTTGTGTAATCAAATGTTATTTTTTTATTGATTCACTTACAACACTAGTAGGAAGTACATGATGCACACTATTACTATCCCTAGTGCGTCTCTTGACACCAACAATGTGATATGCATCATGAAGGTTTTCAACAATTGTAGAGGCTTTGACCATATATATTAGATGTTGTCAATCCTAAGGTGTTTAATGTAGGTCTCATTTTAATCAATTTCATCAAACTAACCAACAACTGACATCTTTGGGAATCATTTAAAATTTCAAAATGATTATCCCAAATTTTAGTGGCTTTTCTTCTTGATTTGTCATTCAGAAAGTTTTTTAGACATTGGTTTCAAAATATTTTCATCAATTTCAATAAAATAATTAGGTTTCTTACGGAAAATCCTAGGAGGTGTTTTTGTCAAATTTTGCTTGTCTACAGTTTCAACCTGAATTTCCTTATTCACATTTTCATTGTCTCCTTCAATTTCAACATTTGCTACATCACAAGTATTTAATTCTTCTTCAACATTGACAGTAAAAACATCTTCATCACGAGTATTTAATTTAACTTCAACATTGACAGTAGAAACATTACTTGGTTCCTCATTGCTTACAATAGTAGGGGTTGAAGATGAACCTCTTCTTGATTCACAAAGATTCCGCATTCACTCAACATTTTGAAAATTTTTTCCCTCTAATTCATTTGGTATTTTTTTACTTAACGAATTCCTTTTTTGACTTCGTTTCTTGTCTCCCATGATGTTTTGCTTCCAGTGATAAGAAAAACGTGTAGAAAATGACAAAATTTCACAGTAATTTTATATGGTAAATTCAAACAGTAAAAATCAAATGGTAATTAGAACATTGGGATGTGTGTAAATATGATTTAAGAACCGTGATTGCGGTTTACAAACCACGCTCGCGGTTTATAAAGTGCGATCGTGGTTCTTGTTATAAAACCCACGATCACGGTTCTATCTGTATCATCAAATCTGACCCTAAGGCTCAGGAAATATTTGTTTTTCCCCAACCAAAGCTATGGAAGGTCATTATGAAGTGTAAAAGGTCAAAAAACTTCAAATTTGCTCTTCCACATACTTGAACCATACTGAAAAACTAAAAACATTTCACAAAAATGGTGCCATCGCATAGGGGAGACTGTTAGCTTCATAGAAATATTGATTTTAAAGTGAATAAAATAAAATAAATATCATTTTAGAATTTTTTACTAACAATAGGTCTTTAAGACATTTTTTCCCACGAATTTTCATGTCTACGTTTAAGACTGCAACTTTTGTTTTGCTTATCAAAATGTGATAAAACTTATACCATCCCAAGTATGGAGAAATTTTATACACGTTAATATATATATAATTTCGATATTTTTTGATATAGTTATGGTGGGAAAACAGAAAGTACTTTGTTTTCTAAATCTTTTTAGACCACTTTCATGGAAAAATTCATTAAAAAAATATTGCTTGAAAAAATACATAATAAAATCCATCCCAAGATATACAACTACATCTAACTTTTCACCAAATGAAAATAAAATTAAAAATTGGTCATCCAAATTGCGGGAAAACGGACTATAATCTTATAGATTTTTTCAAAAAATAAAACCCAAGTAATATAATTTTAATTGTTTATTATAGCTAGACTTGTCCATTTTTAAAAAACATTAGTTTAGAAACTAGATTTCAAATGCTACTATTCATATTTACATTTTTTTTCTAATTTTGAGTGCGTGTATTGCTAATAATCCCTACAAGTTGAGATTTGACTTTTTTTGCAATATGACATCCACTTATGACCCCTTTTTTGTTCACCAACTTGCTGCACTTACCCAACAGAACTACCAATCTTCACAAAACATTAAGAAATTGTCAAACCTCACATTCTTCCTTGTAGTAATCTGCTTTATCAACAAGTATCCTTTTGCATGGTTACATGAGTCGTTGTTATTGTTTCCTCCTTGCTCAAGAGTACCTCTTCTAACCATTGCATTGTGTCGTATCGAGGAAAAAGCTCTTATAAAGGTTGGGAGTTAATGTAGTGCCCTGCTCCATTGTGTTGGTTTATTAAACCCGTTCTAACGCCTCATTGGACAGCCTTTTTCTGCTTTTATCAATATCTTATGATTTAAATTCGAATTAGGTATCGCTTGTGTTCCTAATTGCAGATAATTGTAATAATAATATAATCAAACTTTAGCATTAGTAAACTAATAATAATAATAAATGAATTTACTGAGATTTCAATAAAGGTTTTGATATGGTTACCGAATGACTCACTTGATTGGTTTGCTTATACAGAGATAGATGCATGATTATAACTAGTTCCATTAAAATAATACAAAACAACTGGGTCATAATATTACGAATGAATTTAAAGAGCGAATTGGGGAAGGTCAATTTTAAAAACATCAAAGTAAAAGAAAACAGATACTTAATTTGATAAAAGATAGATAGAAATTATATATATATATATATATATAAGTTGAGTTCTCGTAAATGTAAATGAAAATAGGTTATATAATTAAATAAAATAATTAAATTATTAAAAATAAAAATAAAAATTGTATACGTGTATTAAAATTTAAAATAATAGAATGAGATTTTAAATTTAAATAAATTATACAATGGGGGAGATATTTTAAATATCATTTGTGTGAAGAGTGTCGAGTTGTTGAGGATTTAAATGGATGTGGGTGAATGAATTCATGGTGAGCAAGTGAGAAATTAAGTTTGAGTTGGTTGAGGTGTTAAGGAAGTGGTTGTAAATGGATTCAGGATTTGGAGTTCATGAAGTAGTTCTAGAGCTAATGGTGATGGAGGAATTGTTTAAAATTTCTAGGTCTACAAGAGGCTCTCACGTAGAAAATGCATTTTTAACAGGCCCCTAAATCCACATGCCTTCAACTTACGGTCACGTTCCATTCACCCTTGAGCTAGGCATTCACATTTTATTCTCCCTGGCATGTCAAAAATAGCAAATTTTTCTGGGGAAGGTCTTGTCTTCCATATAAATGTTGGATGCCTAAACAAGTTCTTTCACATGAACAATTGTACCATACACATTTCTAGAAACCATGGATCTGCTAGGGAATGTTTCCTACAATGAGAAGCAAGATGGGTTTATCTGGTGAAGGTGTTGAAAAGGTATTTAAAAACTTCATAAGAAAATGTTATTGGCATAGGAGAAGCCTTCTTTGCAACCTTTGACTAGCATTCTATCCATAGTGCTCCAATAGAAGTATACACTTGGAGACATGGTTGTTTATCAGGTTCCAAATAGATCTGATCTCATGGAATGCGTTGATTGTTGATCTGACACATAATGGATGGTTGTTTAAACAAGGTGCAAAAATAATGTACAAATGGATGGTTAAAAATCTAGGAACCTGATTGAAATGCCTTGGGAATCATTTTAAGCTTTCTTGCATTTGACAAGGTTTAAAGAAAAAATTCCTCCTTTTCACTGCTAAGCATACTCTTGCATAGGTGCTTAAATGGGTGGGTTGAAGAAATGTTGGGCACTTGTCAAATTAAAATCTGGTTTTAGTAGTTGATATACTATTTGAGAGTTTGCAACGCCTTCACAATTCATTCTCTCTACCTAAGGATTTGAGATTCATATTGGCCTGATTGAGATTGGCAAGTAATCGACATTGGTTTTGGATTTATTTGGAGTCTACAAAATGTGGATGCAAAGAAAAGGCACACCAATTGTTTTGAGAAAAATGCCTCTAAGCTCAGTGGCTGCTTCTCGAGGAAAAGGTTACTAGATGCATACATGTTTCTTGACAAGGCCTGATGGAGACTGAGGGATCCATAAATTTGATATATTTTGTTTTCCCCTCAGACGATGGTCTTTATATCGTTGTCTTCCATAATTGTTTTGTATAGAAATATAAACTCGTTAGATTATTATACAACTGGTTTTTTTAAAATGAACTTTGCACACATTGGAGTGCAAAACAATAAAATTTCACCTCTGTCTTTGGACGTAACATGATTTCTACTTTGACCAGTGAACCATACTTATAACACACAATCTTATACATTGTTAAAATAAGGTAATCATTGAAACTAGGTGTTGGAACAACATGAATTTGTATTGGGTCGAGAGTTAGATGAGTAAAATTTCAACTAAAACAACCCTTGAGGTTGTACTTTGCAAAGGTTAGAAAAACACATTTTTTAGTGACTCATCAAAATGCCCTTCTGGACCCTAGAAATAAGAAGTCAAGGAATTTTGTTTGTGCCAGTATATTTTACGAATCATGTGGGATGTAAAGAATCAAGCCTTGGAATTAATGGAACAACCATTTGTACTCTTAATTAACCAAACCTTTAGGAGCCATGTCAGCTCTTATTGCATGGGTTCCCTGTCAAAAGGAGATTCCCTCTGAAATTCAAAATGGGATTCGTTTAGAATGGGCATTCCATGCCATTTGGACCCTAAATGAAAAAATGGTTACCTTCCTTTGTAAACTATATAATATTTATACATGGGAATTTCCATGAAGAAACCCTTAGATAAGAGTAAAATATTCACATACACACTTAATATTTTTAAAAAGGGATTTTTATAAGACCTCCAGGTACATTGTTTGACTAGGTCAAAACTATTCTCAATTACGATACGATGGCTCTGGAAAACTAGTCACATTTGAAAACCATATCTTCAGTTCTAAGATCCTGTCAACTACCTGATGCAACCTAGAATTTCACTAACAACATCACTCAGCCTAGACTGAGTGCGCTCACCCAAAGCACGCAAAGGTACCAGGCCCCTCTTTAGGGTTGTTGTTGCAGGATGTTAGCATGATGAATACTTAAAGCATTCAGATCTATGACTAATATATCATTCTACAGTACATATTCAGATCTAGATCTAGAGAATAACAGACTTAAAGATAACCATGATGAAATCAAGCATGCAAGAACCAATTATACTCAGGATTTGATACTCTGATTCAGCCAATATACTCCATTGCATTAAACATGATAAATACACAGAAGCTTATTACAATAGATAATACCATAGTCTATGCGCACATCAGATTTGGCAGCATAACCTCACAATAACTCAGTTCTCACATGCCACCCCTATGCTACACAGTTCATTACATATTTATAAGGGTGGGGACTTTCCCTTCACCACTTATCTAATCCCAAAATAGGTCGCATGCTATTATTAGCCACGCACCATTACAATAATAGCCACACATGCAAGTGCGCTAACAATAGACTTCTTCTAGTTAACTGTCAGTAGTAAATCTATTCTCAGCCTGTATCCATGCAAAGTGCTTCATAGCCGATCCTCCAAAAATAGCCAATGTGTGTTGCGCAAGTCTCTAACCGGTTTGTGTGTTCGACATGATATCTCCAAAAATAGCTCCTCATCATAAAAATGGCTAAGTCCTGAATCTGTCTATATTCCCAGCGCGTGATTCCTTTCCGATCCTCCATGCTTTTGAATGTGCTCTGCTCTTCCATGTGAACCTTCTGTATGTTCTTCACTAAGTGCCATATTTTAACTGACCAACATTACCCCACACTAATTGCATTTCCACCCCGAAATGGTTGTCTCCAAAATGAATCAAAGAATATGAATAGAAGAGATAGAAATAATTTTTATGAATAAAAGAATGTCTTTACCCTGCAGTATCTTCTGCTTCAACCTGAAGAATCAATTCTGGATATTCTTCTTTTATTTCTACCTCTAAAGTCTACCAATCATTGAGTGTGGCCTCTACCTTTTCTGGGATATCCACTGCAATTGACTCTAACTCATCTTTTGCAATCTCTCCTTTCTCATTCTGCAAGACCAACACAATGTTGGACATGGCAGTCATTCTTCCTTCTAATAGGTCCATCTTTTGTGCAATGAGTTTCCCAAGCTCATCCATCCTTTCCTTGTGTGGTTCTTGAGTTGTTGTAAGGGCCTCGTGCTTCTACTTGACAAGTGCTAATCATTCTGTGTGGCCCAAGGTCTCATCTTTCATGGCCTTCAGGACTTCATTGTCTTCCAAAATGGTCCTGGTTCTTATAACGGCTTCTGGGGCTGTACAAATATTCAATGCTTGATCTACTTTCTTCAGTTCCTCCTGCAAGCTCTGAAGCAACCCCTCATATGATGCAATCTTTCTCATCACTGAAGCCTTTTCCCACTCTGCTTCCTATGCTGGATCCTTTGGTTCTGGCATGTGCAGAGGTTCATCTTCAAGCACTAAGTCCACCAAGGTACTTACATAATGCATTGTTGAAGGAAACATTTTGGGTACCTTTGGCTCTAAGTGTGGCTTTGCTTTCATGATATTGTCCCCAACTTCCTCTACCATGCTGATGAAAACAACATTCTTCTTCTGTGCCAAGTATTTTTCTTGCTTTAGGCATGCTATTTCTACATCCTTAGTCTTGATCTCCTCCCTTAGCACCCTAATTGTTGCAGCCTTATCCATATTTCACCATGCCACCTCTGTTGAGACCTTCACCAAAGCATTGCTCACTTGTTCATCTGACATAACAGTAGGCTTTACTGTTATGTGTCTGGCCTGAGGTGTCTTCTTCAACCTCCTTGATACACATGACTCTTCACATACATCAAATTCTGGTTCATCCATGTGCATGTGCATCGACCATGACAGTTGCTTCCTTGTGTGCATGGTTTCCATATCTTCATCCATCAGCTCCCAGCCATACAACTCCTTTTATGTCATTGTGCTCTGAAAATGGGTGCGGAACAATTTTACCTATGTCCTCGGCATAGCCCATGACTGGTGGAACATATTCTCCACTTGTTCTCTTTGATCTTGGCCCCTTAGGAACTTGGGCTTCAAGATTTGGAGCTTGTTCTGTTGTACCCTGAGTAGTCTCAGTCGTTGTCTCATCTGCCTCCTTTTCTCCCTCTTCTCCATCCTTCATTTCTTCATCCTTTGGTTCTTCCATGTTCTCTGGAGGTGTAGGGGAATTGGGTGTGCTTTCCTCAGACTCTTCCACCTCCTCATTCAGCTTCAACTTCCTTCTTCTTTTCTCAGTTGTCTCCTTCTGTGGAGAGAGTCGAGGTGATCTGCACACTGATTGTGGAGTAGCACCTTGGGTCCTTGTTCTCCTGAATACTCTTTTGAAATGGTGCTCTCCTTGTACCGCATCTAGGCCCTCATCATATCCTTCTTGTGGCTGGGGTGGAGTAGTCATGCACTCAACTTCTTCCCTATTTGGAGGCTATCTTCTACCTCTGTGCTCCAAACCACCACTATCTTCATGCTCCTCTTCTTCATCATCTACTTGTATTGTCTCTGTGGGCTTAGGTGCTGGAACATTTTCCATTGTATGCTTACCTTTTGGTGGCCCTGGGAGCACAAACTCATTCTCCACATACTTATTGTTCTCCAGCTTGGGCTTGAGTTGAAGGTACACAAGTGCTGCTCTGGTGTCCCCAACTACCAAGCTTACAGGCTTCATGCTTATAATATCTGAGATAAGCCTCTCAATGTAGGCATTCCACCCTGGATATACATATTTCTTTCTCAGAGTGTGGTAGTCACAATCTACCTTGTCTGCATTGAAGGTTAGGTGGCACACATCTGAAAACCAGTGAACTGATGCCTGGAAATATCTTGTTGTGAAGGAATATGGAAATTTGCACCATGGGCTCCAAGCCTCATCCATCATCGTAAATCGTGCAATGCAAAAATGTTGGTAGACTATAAACTGTACTACCTTACCCACCACCGAAGGTAACTCCTTGGGTATGCACCACTCTTCTTCAAATGCTGCGTGGAGTCTATCATACCACATCTCCACCCTCTACTTGAATGGTCCACCTATTGATCCTTCACACAAGTATTTTTGAAATCTTTCCACCAGATACTTGTGTTCCTGTGGGGTACTCCCAAATCTTCTCCTTTGGCCCATCGGGCACTCCAATCTCCATAAACACCAAAGACAATAAAATAGTGCCAAAACTTATTCTGTCACCTTTCCATGCTTCTTCAATGATTGTCTTTGCTATGTGATCTGTGATATTGTAGACCACTCCTTGAGACATCTTCTTTGCAATGTGCAACCACATTGTGTTTACCTGTGACCACCTTTCTTGGTCATTCAACTTTGTTACAAGATGTGCAGCTGCCTGCACTACTGGGTACTTCTTCAATTTGTCAATGTCCATGCCATGTGCAGACCTTTGGTATACCCCAGCTCCTTCCTTGTCTCTAGGATTGTGGCCTTATCAGTTAAATCACTCTCCAGATCTGCTCTTGAGGCCCTTAGTCCTGTCACTGTTGAAATCAAGGTAGCTGTGATTCTAACCCTCCATCCGACGAAGTAGAAGAAGTCCTCATGGACTCTTCTCATCAACCATTGATACAATGGTTCATACTTCCCAAAGTATGGCAGCTCGTACAACTGGTAGACTCCAATCTACTTTAGTAACTTCTCACCAGCGTCATCGTACACTGACATATCTTCTGTTGTGTGCTTGTTCATTTTTGTGCTCAACAATGCATCGAGATCCTTCTTATTATCTGATGTACGATGGTTGTAATCACTGATTTTACATTGACAGATGTGGGAATCCCATTCTTGTCCCATGATCATGCCCTCTGGATACTACATTTCTGAGAAATTACTCTCGGGAGAAATTTCTTCTTCCACTTTGACCTTCTTCTTCCCTTTTACTCCTGTTGCGGGTGCTTTCTTTGGTGCCATCTAAAAAATATCTCTTTTCTTCCCTCTTGTAATCGAGCAAGTTGAAACCCTAGTTCAATCTCTGTGCCCTAGTGGAAATTGTGCCCTAGCTCATTTGTAATGTGTCTTCTTCACTCAAACCCTTCACCTATGGGAACACAAGCTTCTCCTATGCACAAACCTTCTCTCCACATCTGGTTTCACACTCTTTGCACCTCAACATGATTTCTTGGCTCGTTCACACTTAGCTCTTTTCAAATTCTCTCAATTGCAATGGTAAAAATGAACTCGCATCCCGTCCTTATATAGATTTTCAAAAAGTTAGTGCATTTATTGCTCCTCCACCTACCAACAATCCTCTCATTAATCGACCATTTTTGTTCTTTCCATGTGGTACATCTTCATGCCCAAGCTATAACCTTCTAGTGTGCCTTCCTACCTTCTAGCCATAGACTTCTCTTCAACGCGCCTCCATGTGCCTGAGTACCTCACCACTGCGCCTTCCCTTGGTAGTTCCCATGGCCTCTGCTTACCTCGTGTTATACTTGTTTCTTCATTCATCTCCATCTATGGTCCTCATTTCCAGAAGCAATTTTTTTTTTCAATTCTCCAACTTGAATAACACCCGTAGCAGTTAGTTCCTTTCATGTGTACTTATTTTCATCAGTCATGTACCTGGATATCAATAACCTACCCCACACTAAGGGTATGTGCAGTCCTCTGTGCATAAAAATTCTTCAAATAGTAATTAGCTTCTAGCGCGTAAACGTGCTTATTACACAAAAACACCAACTAAATTGACAAAGCATAGTGACAAAGAAGGAAACACATTAAGGAAATGTAGAATTGAAAACCTAATCTAAATGGCAACACTACCTTATTACAAACACCAAGAAGACTTATTTATAGTAGGGCTTCAGCCTACTCCCGTTGAAGTACTGGGTAACCGTATTCCATCAAGCACCTCTAATTGACAAGCACCTGTTTCAAGTATGTGAGTGATAACATACAACCCCAACCAATGTACTTTGAGTTTTCCTGGATGGCACAAAAAATTAGAATCATAAAGGAGCACCATCTGTCCTATCTCAAGATTTTTATCCCTGATGTGCCTGTCATGCCATGCTTTCTACCTGGCCTTCTCTTGTTTTTGACTCCAACGTGTTATTGGCTCATCACTCATCCAACTTAATTAACTTTTCAATCCATTCTTCTAATGCTTTCTCATCAGCTAGACCTCCAATGTGTGCAATACGCAAATAAGGTAACATGAATTCCATAGGAAGAACTGCTTCTGTGCCAAACACTAACTGAAATGGTGTGGCTTTGTTCAACCTTTTATATGTTGTTCGATATGCCCAAAGTACTGCAGATACTTTATCATCCCAATCCTTTCTTCCAACATCATATATTTTTGTCAATGTCTGGCTCAAAATTTTGTTGAAAGCCTCAGCAGTCCCATTTTCCTAAGGATGATATGGTGTAGTCTTATGGTGTGCAATCATGAATTCATCCAATAAAATTCTGATTGTCTCATTAAGAAAAGTGTGTGCCCCTATCATTGGTCAAACTTAAAGGACATCCATACCTTGTAATAATATTTTCCCATAGAAACCTAGCTGTTGTAGCCACTGTACAATCCTTTGTAGGTGTTGCTTCTGCCCACCTTGTCAGATAATCTGTGCAAGTTATGATATAGCATGATCCAGTTCTACGCGCAGCTGGTGAAATAGGACCCACAAAATCTATAGCCCATTTCTCAAATGGCTCTGCACTAGGAATAGGCCTTAATGGCATTCATCTCATTGTCCTGGTTTCCCAAGACATTGACAATGATCACAAGCCTTGCAATAATCCTTACAATCTTTATACAGGGTCTCCCACCATAATCCAGTGAGTAGAATCTTATGCACAATGGCATCACCTACATAGTGGCCACCTGCAATACCACCATGAGCTTCCTCCATGATATATGTGTGCTCATGTTCCAGTACACAATGATGCAATACTTCATCCCAACCTAAATTGTACAGGTCACCACTAATCAACATATAGGGTGTCATGCGTTTAGAAAGTTGTTTCTTTTCTAAGGGTTTCATTCCTTCTGGTGTCATGCTTGTTCGTAGAAAGACAACAATGTCCTCTAATTCTGATGGTGCTTGTTGTAACCTATATAACTGTGCATCTGGCATGGTATCTTCAATTGCTTGTGCTTCTTCTCCTGACTGTATTCTGGATAAATGGTCTGGTCCAGAATTACTTTTCCCTAGTTTTACCACAACTGTGAAATCAAATTCTTGAAATAAGAGTACCCATCTGCATATGCGCCCCTATAAAATGGGTTTGTTTACCAAATACTTCAATGCCATGTGATCTGTATAAAAGAAAAATGGTGTAGCCAGTAGGTACTGTGGTAGAATTTATGTAGCACATAGATCATTGACAAAGCTTCATGCTCTGTAGTTGTGTAGTTCTGTTCTATAGGAGTCAGCTTTCTACTAGCAAAACAGATAGGATGATCTATAATACCTTCTCCAGGCTGAGCCAATACTATGCCAATGGTCATGCCAGAGGCATCCACATGTACATGAAATGGTTGGTCCCATGAAGGAAAATGTAGAATAGGCGCGGTAGTAAGTTTCTCCTTTAATGTCTCGAATGTGTGTTGTTGCGGTTCTCCCCAGTAGAATGTACCTTTCCCTTTCAGTAACTCCTCCAATGGTGCAAAACTTTGGCATATCCTTTAATAAACTTCCTGTAATATCCTGTATGACCCAAAAATCTATGTGCACCTCACTCTGACTGGTAGGCTCTTTTAGGCCTATAATGACTGCAACCTTAGCTGGATCAACCAACAAACCTTCCTTGCAGATTATGTGTCCTAACAGTATCCCAAATGGTGTAGCAAATATGCACTTCTTGATGTTCAAAGAGATACTCAATTGTCTACATCTTTCAAACATTAAGCACAGATTGTCACAATGATCCTTAACTAATCCATACACCATCCAATCATCCAAATAAACCTGTAAGAAGTTGTGAATAAACTCCTTGAACGCTTGAACAACTATGCATGAAAATACAAGTAGGCACATTTTTCAGACCAAAAGGCATCATAGTATAGGTGAAGCTACCCCATTCAGTAGTAAAAGTAGTCTTTTCCTGATCCTCCTGGGAAATCCTAACCTGATGATACCCAGAGAACCCATCTGTAAATGAATAGATTTTGCACCCTGCAACACCTTCTAGTATTTCCTCAATGAATGGCATAGGAAAGGGATCAGTCACACATGCAACATTCAACTCCCTGTAGTCCACACAGATCCTAATCCATCCATCCTTCTTGATACTGATCACCATTGGACTAACCCATTTTGACTCGTTGAGGGGCTTGATAATCCCAGACTTCAACATTTTGTCAATCTCTTCTTTGACCTTTTCATGCAAGTTGGGGTTCATCCTATAGGGTCTCTTTCTAACTAGGCATGCACCCTCTTTAAGATTTATCTTCATCTCCCCTAATGATTCATGCATGCCTTTAAGTTCATGGTACCCTCAAGGGAATAAGTCCTGATAATCCCATAGTAGCTCTATGATTTTTTCCACTTCAGAGTCTGACCAATAGTCTCCAATTATGGCCTCCTTAGGCTCAACATCTGATCCAATATTCACCTTCTTTGTCTTCATAGGTTCATGATAGGTGCGTGTGGTCTTATCTGCACTGTCCAACACCTCACACCTACCTGTTGAATGGTTTACATCCAGATTTTCTACTTCTTCGTCATCCACTAAGTAGACCATTTTTCCTTTTTCTTTCTCAAGGCAAGTGCTAAAGTAGTGTGGCATTGGCCTCTATCTCTTCAACAAGACGTGCTCCTGAGTTTCCTTCATCCAATAACTCCTGAAGGAGTTCTTCAGCCTTGGCACTATCTCCCATAGTTAAGCACTTTATGACTTTTAATGCTTCTTCCACCGGAGGCTTGGTAGAGAAGAAGTCAAATGTCTGGGCCATTCCTGTAATTAAATCCTGCCAATTTCTAGTCTCTCTATGGAGTTTGGCATATACATACCAAGCATGTGTGTAACCTTGTAAAGTGGAATAAAAATTGTGCACCTAGAGCGAAGGTGGTAAAGCTTCCTTCCCCTCTGTCTAGAGTCTCTCACACTTCTGAACATGGTGTTGAACAGGTTGATTACCATGATAAGTACAAATTTGAGTAGGTGCATTGCTCCTGTAGAACCTAGTGGCAAGAACAATCCTAATTTCATTCCATCCTATAAGATTATCCTTGTGGACCACCCACCAGTGCACTGTTGTCCCACATAGTGTATATGTTAGCATATTTCTCCTTTCCAGTAGGTCTATCCAATGTTCCTCCATGGCACACATGAACACCATAGGATCTCCTTCTCTAGTGTAACAAGGTATCGAGTTGTTACCTATCCTCCTGATATAACATGGTTTGATGTCCTTAGGAAATATGCTCTTTACTACGCACCCTACCAACTCATAAGTGCTATGAGCCCAATTATCACAAGCAACACTTGTAGTATCGCTAATAGATTGTGCATCCTCCCACTGAAGGATTCCTTCTTTACATGGCTCAAGCACCTCTAGATCCCGGATGGTGCATACATAAATCCTATTCAGGTCTTCTTCACTCAAGGGCTCAACATAGGGCGCAAATTTGCCATCTGTTAAAGGGATAATAACTCTTTCCTCCTTGTTTTCAAAACTGATATAACCCTTGTTGAACCGAAGATCAACATTATTTGCATAACACCAAGGATGCCCCAATAGAGCTGGGAAG
The DNA here is from genome assembly GCA_019776745.2 of Taxus chinensis. Classification (NCBI taxonomy): domain Eukaryota; kingdom Viridiplantae; phylum Streptophyta; class Pinopsida; order Cupressales; family Taxaceae; genus Taxus; species Taxus chinensis. The sequence continues at coordinate 66,520 of JAHRHJ020003544.1, forward strand.
CTATCTGACTCTGTCAGCGCTAAAACCTCAAAATCTCCAATGAACTTGGCTCCTTGTATGGTAATGGATGCATCTTTTAAAACTCCGATGGGAGTGGCCTTAGTCTGATTAGCCATGAACAATACATTAGAGGATGGCTGCAATGGAGGTCTCCCCATTTGTACCCATGCATCTAAGGTAAGAACATTGACTTCCACACCTGTATCAATCAATATATTACTCAATAACCACCCATCCACAACAACATTCAGAGTTATTTCCTTGTCATAATCTAGGCTATGAGGGGGAAGATTTGCATGCAGGATCTACCGTCTAGTCACAGTACTTGCGTGCGGAGTATTTCCTTTTAACCAATTCCCCAACAATGGAATGATATTCTCCTGGCGCAACAATTTGCACACTTCTCTCAAGTCATCTATATCAGTTTGGACCATCTCTGATGCTTTCTTTTGCTCCATCTTCTGTGATTGCTCCTTTAAATATTGTATCTCACCCTTGAATATTCCTGAGTACCTCCATGGTTTCCTGATAAACCTCCTTCTGATGGGCAGGATCTGGGTACCATGCATGTAGAACCTCCTCCTTAGTGATGGTAGGCTTCTACTGTAATGCTTCTTTAGCGCGTGTTGCTTCAGCACGAGTCGTGATCTTTACCTGCAATGCCTCGGATTCTGTTCCAACTTAGGCATCCACTAATTTTTCATAGCACGTTGTATCCTAACCATCCATGTGGTTTTTTTTTCTTGTTTATGCTACTTGCTAAGATTTTCATATAAGTCTAGGCATTCCTCATAACTATGATTCTTTCCACAGAAAGAACATGTAATATTCTGAGGACATTCACACCTGTAGTGGTTAGGAGATCCACATGTATAACATGTTCCACGAGGGAACTCACTTCTTCCACCACCATGGCCTCGTCCTCCAAATCCACCATGGTATCCTCGACCTCTGCCACAACCGCCTTCAAAACACCCTTCATTCTGATCATAGCGTGCCTGATTGTGATCCCAATCCTGATGTTTGTTCTTGCCTTTAGAGTTATCTGAAACTCTTGTCTATCGTACACCAATATCTATAGCATCATGGATCTGACCAATCAGCTGGAAATCTTCCATGTCATGAGTCGTGGACCTGCAGATTTTACAGTAGCTTGAAACGTTCTTCCTTATCGCGTGTTGTAGTAATGGGAAGTGGCTAGCATCATGGTTTAGATGGCATATCTCATAGTCCAACAACAATGAGTGCACCAATCTGTGGGGACAACTATCCTTTGTGTGACCTTCCACTTTGCAATTCATGCACCAAATCCCTGTGTGCGTCTAATGTGCCGAGTTTTTCGATATTTTCTCCAATTTCTTTTCCATAGCTACAATCTATGCTTCTAAAAATGGGCTCACCCCAGTGTCTATACTTCTAACTGCCTCAGCGCATAAGGTGGCTTCAAGTGCTTCGCGTGGATCAGTGTATGTCTTATGTGATAGTTCCCTTCTAAAAGGTGTAATCAGTCCTCTAACAAACCATTGTGCATGTTGTCTTGCATGAATATCATAAGAAACTTAGATAACAGTGATTTGAAATGGGCATCATACTCCCTGACAGTTTCAGTAGTGCCTTGCTTGATATCCTTGAGCGCACTTATACATTTCTGTTCAAACTCAGGGGTGTGAAACTCTTTAAGGAAATCATCTTTTAAGGCTGCATAGTCTACTCAAGTCTGATCAGGGTTAAACATTTTGTACCAGTTGTGTGCGTGCCCTTGTATTGTAGTAGCAAATTGAATTTCCCTACATTCAAAAGTAGTGATTCCTTTTACGTGCCACAGTATTTCACACATATATACGTGTTCAACAACATCTTCTATGCCTCTATTGTAGACACCTAAAATATGCCTACAATTATCATTTCATCCAATTCAACCAACTGAAAACACTTCGTTAATTCCCTATTCTTCGCTCCATTATCGGATTCCCATTTATGACACCTTCTTGGTCGTATTCCTCCTATAATCATCTAATTTGGCTAATATCTCTCTTATTAGCTAAACATTCCTCCTTTCGACCATCCAGAACTGCCCTAACTCTCTCTGAACCACTTCTATTAGCTTCGTAGGCTATCTATCAGTCACAATTGGTTATCTAAACCCCTCCCAAATCTCAACGAGTCTCTAATCACTTGCTAATCAAGTTTAACTAGCCTAAACCCTAGTTAACTAGCCTAAACCAAGCTTAACTAAGCCTAAAGCATGTTTATCCTAATCTAATCTAAAAGAGATTTAGTCCCACATGCACCCAAATTCCAAACTCTTCTAAACCAGAAACTATAAATACAAGCCTAAGGCTTTCCCTTCAAATGGTCCTTCTCTCTCAAGCACTTTGGAAAGGCATTAGAAATCATTTGTGATAGCTTTAAGCTATATAACATTTAGATCTTGGCCATACTCCATTGTTGAGAGCTCCTCCATCTTGCATCCATCCATTCCAAATATAGTTAGTAAGGGAATATCTAAAGCTTGGCCATGTAGCCAACTTGGAGAGATCTCTTCACCATGTTTGGGGAGTAAACAACACACAATTTGATTGCTTAGAATCTAACCAGGTTCACTTTCATTAAGATTTCATGGAGTAGAGAGTAGTATACATGTTAGTTTTTTGATGTTTTTGTCAAAGTTATAATACTTTCATGTTAGTTTCTCTTGTTTAGCTCTTATCTCATGGTGCATAGTTGAGTTAGCAAAGCTTTGAGGTTCTTTAGCCTCATTCCATAGCTTTTGCAACTTTCCATTGCATACATTTGGCACGCCCGGAGGGAGATGAAGTCCATCCTCCATTAATGGAGTCTTTTGAAGCTATTTATTTTCAGTTTTCTAACCACTTTCATGTTTTCTAGGATAAATAGCTTGTTATTTGCATGATTTCATTTTTAATTAGGCTAAATCATCCTTGATCATGTATATTTTGTGGGTTTGAGTTAAAAATAGGCTTCTTTGACTAACCTTAACCTGTTTGCTTTTGAAAATTTTCAAATTCCATGATTTTTGTAGGTTTTACAGGGGGTGCATGTAGGTGTCATTCTGGGTGTGTCTGTGTTGAAACAAGCGCACACATGTCAGTTTTGGGGTGCATCTGTGTCGAACTGTATTCACCACCAATCTTCCGGAGGCCATAAATTTTACTCCCGAGCTCGAAATGACACCATTTTTGTTGTGTTGGAAAGGTATTCAAGAGAACTACACAATGGAATAATAAATTTAGGATTTTGATATACAGAAAATTTATGGTTTACATTATTAGGTAAATAGTCATTTTCTAATGTATCTTAAAGTCTAAAAAATTGTTTTCTTGGCCATTCTAAAAAGTTGAAAGGTTTTGTGACACTAATCATTTGTTTACAGGGTTATTTTGGTCTTGTTTTTAACTAAATTAGTTAAGTGTTTCATTTTTTAGTTGATAGAGGTTTTTTGAAGTGCATATGTTTTTCCCTCACACCTTTTAGGTGATCTTGGGAACCAAAAACACTTTCAAAACCCTCTTATTGCTTTCAAAAACACTTACTTTACGTTTCCTAATCAATCTTACTGACTGAATCTGAGGCAGAAGTGTTCCCTGTGTCACTTAACTCAGAGTTTTGGATAGGTGTCAAAAACCATTCATCACTTTCTAAACCAAAGAAAATCTCAAATTTGGTATACCAATTGGAGTATGTCGATCACACCACGCTCTGGGGGCACTAGCGACTCTTAGTATATACCCAAATGAAAATATTTCCCATAGATACCTCCACCATTTTTTCGAAGGTATTCCAATCAACCAAAACCACAAAACCTAAACTAGTCATATCCATTCCTTCTTCATCAACTTCACCTTCACACCAATGTTCACCTGTACCCAAATCCTCATCAACATCCAAATCTTCAACTAAACCCACAGCTACACTGGGGGTCCACCCTATGCCTAGTCTAGTGCATACCACCTTCAAATTAGACTGAAGTACTACACAACCATCTGACATGAAGTCAACTTCTGTGTCTAAGAAGAAGCCACATTCTCCTAAGCCTTATTCACCCTCACTTCGTCCATCGATCTTAGGCCCACATCAATTAACCTAGGTTAAGCAACCACTTCACCAAGGCAAGTATAAGTTTACGACAACCTACATCCACACCTTCACCAACCCCTTTTCCCACGCCCTTACCTCTTCACCAAAACAAACCCCACATTTGGAAGCCCACACCCACACATTTACCATCATCACACCCTTAACCCACACGTACACCTATACCTTCATCGCCACTTCAACCCACATCCATACCTTTACCTGTAATACATTTTAAGCCCGCACCTACACCCTCATCATCATTTCCCTTTTTTCATACATCATCTACATTACCTACTTCCACATCACTACCAACACAGTCACTTTCACCATGGCTCTTCAAATTGCCTTCATCTTCCACATCCTATTCTACCTCACATGCCCCACATGCACCTTTACCCATGAAGGTGTAAACTAAATTAGAACCAAAAACAAAATATATGTTACCTTCCAAAAAGTTAACTCCACCTACACCACCTCAAACAACACTTGTTTCAAATCCATCACCTGTGCCTTCAACCAAAACCACTATTAATTTTCATTGTGATCCATTGACATGATCTTATGTTAATGTCCTTGCTAGGTTGTTAGAAACCTCGGCTATAACATTGCCTCCCATCAAACCTTATGATTTGCTCAAACCTAAACTAGAAAGGTTTGACCTAAGATTTGTGCATATCATCGTTCTCTAGGACATGATATTGAGGATTGTAAGGTGCTTAGAAATGTTCTCTTTCAACTTTGTAATGTAGAAATCCCCCTTGGAATAATATGACCAATTACATGAGAATGTCATTCCCACTTCGCCTATTGTCATACAACCTAAACCCATAACTATTCAATGACCTTCACCTCCACCTCCACACTCCTCTTTTCCTCCTCACACCTTTGAGATTAACATGGTCCGGATTAGAGAGATATCCTAACACCCTCCAAAATGCCAATGCACCATACTCATTTCACAAGGTTCTTATCCAACACTAGGTTTTTTTCCATCCTATCATTATACCTTTCACGACTCATCTCCCTATCTTCCTCATATCAATATGGTTCGAGTTACCACTCGAGTGTAGAAAGATAAAGGGAAAGAGATGATAGGAAACCCATCCAATACACCTTTTCCCAACATTCCATCTGCACTTGCACCCAAGGTAACCATCCTTAGGCCGACCTATCCTATTTCTGATGGCGTTACACATCGCACCATGATCAAACAACTACATCAATCACCTTTTAAAATGTCATTATATGACTGCATCCAAACCTATGAATCTCACCAGCATGACCTTCTTGAAATCCTACAAACCATTGAGGTGATACCGAATGACCCTTCACCTATTTCCACCATTTTCACCCCTCATCACATGGCTTCTCTTACTACTCCGCCCAAGACCTCCATTCCCACTACCACTCATTAGATTTCCTTTGTCAGTTTCTCTAACTTGGAAATTTCTCCTTTCTATTCAGAGGATCTTGACCTTGCCCTCTTCATGTATATATACATCGATGATACTTGCATCTGGCGTGTTATGATCGATGAAGGTGCCAGCATCAATATTATTTATTCCTATGCATATGAATAAATGTGCATACCTTTCCATTGCATGCATAATAACCCAATTATGTTGCATTCATTCAACGATGCCATAATCACTACCCTCGGAAACTTCATTCTCCACATCCACATGGTGCCCCATACCATTCCCTAATTTTTCTCTGTTCTCAAGGGGTAATTCTAATACAACATATTGTTGGGCTGACCTTGGATTTCTACCATGGGGTGTGTACCTTTGAATTTACATCATTGCATCAAGTTCAAATATGAAGGACACCCTTATACTATTCAAGTAGACCCCTCACCTTTGAAAACCTGTAACATGTTGTATCGACCTAATGATGTTCTTATTCCAGTTAAGGAATCTATCACTGCCACTACCTCACCTACTTCTATTGTTGCTTCATCTTCTACTTCTTCTACCGCCTTGTCTACTTCTACAGTCGCCTCATCTTCTACCACATCCGCTTAATCTTCCGTTGTTTCTTCCTCTATCGCTTCTACTACTACGCCTTCATCAAATAACACACCTCTCTACACTGTTGTTGTAGCTTCCAAGGTTAACACTTCTTCTTCTTCTTCCATTCCCGCCATCCAAGTACCTACTTCTGATCCTTTGGAAGGTGTTTCTCAATGCCTTACACTAGGGGAGTATCAATTGTGCAATATCGATACCTTCCAAACTCCTCAAGAGTATGGAAACCGTCATCAACACCCACATTATGACCGTCTTATAGGATAAACCTTTCTTTATGGTCCTCCTCACCTGTGAACCAACCTAACATTTGGGGGACTTGATACTTCTTCCTATTCGCCTGAACCACCTACGTAAACATGACCTTTTTCATCTGACTTTCATTACCTCACCAACCACCATTTCACCTAAATATTTCTTTATCATTGTTCTTAGAAAGGCTTCGTCTTTGGTATTTACGTAACACATTTATTCCTTGTACTACCCTATAACACCCTGTGGTTTCACTACTGTTGTTAAAGGAATGTTAGGACAAATGGTTTTGTGCTTTGTTTCTTACACCTTTGCGTATTAATAATTAATGTGAACCTTGATGTAAACAGGTAATCAAGATAACCTGAATAGGCTAAGGATGATCTCCTTAGATGTAAAGCCTGTTAATTTTGGGGCCTATCCTAATGATGAACTAATTTGATAAGGGGACATTAAGTTGTTTGTGATGTAGTATGTCATGAAATCCTTGGCATAAATTTGTGCCTTGAAAGTGATTAGTGATGTTGTTGCTTATCTCTATTAAATTGTTAACATTATTGTTTTTAACTAAGTTATGTTAAGACCTTGGTATTTCGGCTAGTTTTCTTAGCGAATAAAATTTGGAATGTGATTAAGACTTCCTTTTGACTAATAATTTGTCTTGAGCAGACCACCCAATAGTCTACCTAACCTAATGCTATCATGGTCGTATTTATTGGATGAAGGACTACAATCGTTAGTCAAGGACTTAATTATTGAAATTAAAGGTATCAATTCCCATGAAGCATACACAAGCAACTTTCTTGATCAAAGTTAACATTAACTGTTATATACTATATATATATATATATATATATATATTAAAAAGGGAATTACACAAAGTATTAAAGTAGTTAAATAACTACTACTGGAGATTTATTAACTTTGTATAAGCAGGGAAAGGACAATCTAATTTTAGTAGTATGGTTTAAAACCTAACTTGTGAACCTATTGTTTGAGGAGCTATTTATTTGGGCATTCCTTTAGATATTTGAAAGGATGTATAACATATTAAATTGTGTGAAGCCTTAAGACATATAAAGGAAGGGCATCCGAATTTTCTATTTCTTAGGATATTATATGTCTCTTTAAATATTGTTATATAATCTAAGGTTGTTCAAATTAAATAAGGAGGTGAGTTGGCACCCCACCACCTAAATATTTGTACCAACATTCTTTTATTGTTTTATTTATTATTCCCACCAAACCACATTTTAAAGAGGGGGTATTTCGGTTTAACTAAACTTTAAGTGTATTGCATGACATGAATGTGGGACTTCGCTAAATTTAAAAGTTAAAATAGTTGACTTGATAAACATGGTAGAAAGATCTCAATTAACTCCTACATTAATGTCATTTAATACGCATTAAACACCCACCTTCCTTGGGAAATGCATGGACAGTTTGGGGAAACAAGGTGGTTTGTGGTTGTTGATTCATTCCATTGCAAAATTCATAGAAGCTCTGCATGCAAGGAAAAATTGAACTATGTGTTATTGTGAGATTGCATGATGAAAACAACAGTTGAATCGATGGACAACAAAGTCTCCCACACTCAATAAATATTGAGAAAGCATTGTGTTTTGTTGGATGAAGGAATTCATTCAAAATTTGGGGATTTTCAGAAGAATCGTGGGAACATTTCAAGGAAAGAAATACAGGCGTAACATGCATGATATGCCCTAACTCGTTATAATCTCTTGCTCCATTTAGTCATTTCATAAAAAGAACATTATATAGAATGAAATTTGTGTTATTAATTTTGGTGATGTGGAATCGATTTAATCTTTTACTTCTATAGAGTATGATTTACCATTGATTCGTGATGAATGTTGTTTGGAAATAAATTACTGGGTGTAGGCTTGAATGTGATTTATTATTGTTAAGAAATAACGTATTTCTTGAGTTTGAATGTGTGTTGTGACTGTAATATTAATGGCTCCTGGCTTGATACGCCCAGTGTTGTTTTGAATTCTTAATACATTTGTGTTTGGTAATTATCAATACTATAAAATTTGTTTAAATATACCCATCTCTTCTGGGGTTATATGAAAAATTTAACAAGATATTGTGGAAAAACTGGAAGTTGGTGTTTGTGTGGTTATGTTGTAGATGAATTTCCATTTCCAGGTATTCATTAGATTGATGTAACTTGGTTTGATTCTTTTTAAGAAATATATTCTTGAGGAATAGTGTTTTATCTTGTTGGAGGCATCGATTGTTCTTTTAGTCGACCTAGGTTTGAGTTTAATAAGTAAATATTGAAGAAAAAAATTATTTTTAATGTTTAATTTTGAGTCTTGTATGGAATAAGGGAAGCTGAAATTAACACGAAGTATGCCTCTTTGACCCTTGAATGGGAATATTTGAATGATGTATATGGTCTAACTCTAGAGCTACGTATGGATCTCGACTGAATTTTGTGTTTCCTAACAAAAATTATTGTATTGGGTTTTTGTTTTACAAACTAGGTTCATGTTTTGTTTCAGTTAATCATTATTGCTCATCAGGTCAATTGTTTGTGTTCTGGTTAAATCATGTTTATTATATTCATCTATTGATCTCCATTTTTTCTTCATCAATAACTCATGGTGGAATTAGTATTCAACTCTTTTATGGGTTCAATTACAGGTTGAATAAATATTATGATTTTTTAGAGTTTGGTTTCTGTGACAAGATAAAGTCCATCTCACTTTGCACTCAGAACCGCTTCCCTAAAGGGAAAGAATTTTAACATTCCCTTGATAACAGGAAATTATGTGCTCCTATGAAAGTCTTTGTATGATATTTGGAAGAGTTAAGTTATTAACCACTTTTATTACTGTATTTTTATCTTAAGATTTGATTTTTCTACTAATAATACCATGCTGATGATTGAAAGTTAAAAGTGATTTCAACTAAGAACCTCCTTTTCATTAGAAGAATTGCAGTATATTGAACAATATTCATTAGGAAATAATCCTAAATAGGTAAGTTTAGTTCTCCTGAAGCTTATGCATTAGATAAGACTTGTGGATAAAAGTTGAACAATATCCTTTTAGTGGGTACTTCCTTATCTTAACGTATGAGCTATTAAGATTAGTTGTATTTGGATTTTGAGATCCTTATTGCTCTTCATATGCTTAATTGATGCTAATTACTCTTTTTCGTGGATTGATCTTGTAATGAATTTTGATGGTTAAAAAACTGGATGTATCAAGTTTGAGTTGAAAGGTTTAAGGGTCATGGAATGATTCCATAAGAAATATACTCCTCTTTATGTGATATGTTATTTGAAACTAGTTTTTGTTTCATTTAATTTGAGTCATTATGATTATGTGATAGATCCTTGGCTTCTGGTGTTATGTGATATTCTTGTATAGAATTGATGGTTGATTGATCTTGATGAGTTCACCTATGTGAATTTTTTGACTCTTTTTCTCTTAGTCAAAAACTATATTCGCTTTCCCTTAGTGATTACGGTGTTTCTTGACATTAAAAATGTTCCTTATTGATTTCATTAGATTATGTCATGAATATAGTTTGGTATGCTCTAACCTCTTTCAGTGGAATGGGTTAGTAGATCATTTTATTGTTCTAATAGAGTTCCTTGACTTACCAAGGAATAATGGCACATTATTCATTTGAAATTTGTTATGAGAAAACTCATGGGATATTGAATGTCCAGTTGGGCTATTTGGATTAATTACAATGTGTTTATCACGACTCCTTTCATTTATGAAAACATGGTAACTACTCTCTTAGAGACTGTGAAATGCTTATAGTGTTTATGGGGTATTGATATGTTTGATAACAACACTGAACTGTGGAATTATGTTTCCTTTTTCCTAAGCTTGGAATGTTCAAATAAATTCTTTATGTCAAGGTAAGTGTTGGCTATGTAACTTGTTGCTTGGAATTTAATCTGTTGTTATTAGCATGATGCTATGATTGCTCTCTATCTCCTGTAGGTTAAGCATTGATTATCTACCTTTTATTAAATACGCTTGAGTCTTGACATGAATGCTTTGAACTTAATTGACCTATGATGTTATGAAATCCTTTGTTGGTTTTGTTGAGTAAGATTAGTGAGATATTGCTTGACTGTGATACTTGATATATATATGATTACTGAATTGTTGAGTAAATGATTTCAGGCATGCAAGTATGGGATTGCATGACTGAAATCATGTTACTCTTATACTTTAGTCTGTTGAATACTTATGATTCTCATGTTTATCTTACAACTTAAGTGACTGATTATTAGTGATAGAATAAGTTGTATTAAAGTGTAAGACTGAAATTGATTTCTTTCATGGCTCATTATATTGGTTGCTCTTGGCATGTTATGAAATAATTGTTTGCCTTCTTAAGATCCGTAATATTAATTCATAAAAAATAATGAGAGTTCTTTTTATGAAATAATTAAGTAGAGCATGTTGTTATAAAGAGTTTGTGTTATCATTCTCAGTTCATATGAACTGACCCATGCTAACAATTTTGTAGATAAACGCATGAGAAAGAAGGGTGAAGTATTTAGTTTTTTATTCTTTTGATTGAGGAAAGTTTGAAGATAGGATTGTTTTTGGGTGTTCTTAAATGAAATACTTCTCCTTGGAATCTAGAAAGGCCTTGGCCATTTAATGTAACTGTTTCAATCTTTGAAAAGAAATATTGTGATCATTCTTATAAACATGAATTGTACTTATTTCTAGGATGAATTAAAGTCGGATTCCCTGTTTCAATATATTGATTTAAAGGTGATTAATTGGAAAATGATGAGTTTTTAGATCTGCAATTAATAAAGATAGGTAGTTAGTATCTAAGTTACTATTGTATTAAGAATTAGTATAAATATAATAAAGTGCTACACACAACCTATGTGTGGATGCTAGGAAGAAGATAATGAACTATGAATGGAATGTTTTCTTATGAATCTTATGTTCTAATTAACCATGTGTTAAATATACTTGGAAATAGATCAGGTTACCAGTGGGTGACTGCCTAATTATATAATGTATTATATCAACCTACTAGTATACTTTGTGTTAAGTTCATCAAAGGTTGTGAATAGGGTGTACTCAACCAGTGAAAAGTACCTAGTAATAAGATTGTCTATCTTAAATGGCGCTGCTAAGTAAGCAGTTGAATGATCATGGAACCATAAGTATGGTTATGATAAGTGGGTACATTTGTGGTATGACTGATTTCAAAATTAAGGTTATACTAAATCAGATCAAAATATATAAGAATGTAATAGAGAGTTCTTGTGAAAGCAATACTAAGTCCCTTATAAGGACAATACACAAAAGCATTAATCAAAAGAGCTTATGGTGATCTGACATGAAGATATAATAAGAATGGTTTCACTGTTTCAGGAATTACAGAAATGTGATAATTTGTTCTATGAGATGATAATGTGTTAAAACAAAAAGGGATATTCCATAATGCGTCATTATGAACATATAAGTATGATATCTGGTTATAATGGAAGTAAAACAGAAACATACTTACTAAGTTAGAAAGAACATAGTAATTGAACCCTAACCCTAGTCAACTCTGTTATTATCTCTAAAGAGGATTAGTAAGTGAACATTATAAAAGAAATTAAAGATCTTATGTAAAAGGCTATATTAGGAGAAGATGAATGGGCAAGTAGTTCATCCAATCTAACATATCAGATACTCCAAATATCTTACTTGATGGATATAATAAAACAAATGAATGCTCTTAATTAAGCTGCAACTAAGAAAAGTGATGTGCTTAAGCTAAAATGTTGGTTGTCATTGATAGTCTATGGTACTTGATAAAAAGTATGAATCATACCTAAATACTTAGCTATATGTAAGTACATATCCCTAAAGTGTGAAATAAAGAAACATGGGCTTAATTGATTAAGATGGGACAATATTTAAACTATAATACTGATCATAGACCTAGAGAGTATCGTTTTCCATTTATGGTTATCTTGGATAGGAGATTTAGAAAGGTAATTAAGTGTTCTGGAGATTAAGGTCCTAGGATCAACTTAAACCGGACCTTAGGTATGACCCATTCATGGAGAAGGTGTCGTGAGGCCTAGAATTTTCTTTAATGATTAATAATTACCTTGAAAACAATAAATTCCATGTTCCAATACAGGATTCTTGGTGGGTTAACTCACTACATTTGCTACACAGTCGTATCCCTATAATGATGGTTGTCACCATTAGGATATTGTTGTTTAGCAACTGTACTGAGTTGTCTCATCAAGAGACTGGATTGTGGCATGGTGTTGCTTTAAGTACAAAACTTGATAGAGTTACAAAGACAAGATTGGACCTCCTGGGTATGCACCCTTATATCAACTTATGATGGCTATGGGAAGGGAAGTGGTCTAGTAGCAAGGTGAATTGTTATGAAGACACTTACTTTCCCATAGGCATCATAGGATGACATAGAGGTACGTCTTCTTGTAGGTTAAACTGGATTTGTACCTTGTTCAAGACTTGTAGCTGTTTACAGCATCTACATTTGTGAATCCATATAACTGAATAAGTGATTAAGGTGAGATGAAAATTTCCTAATGATGAGTGTGTCATCATGGAATTGAGCATGGCATACATGACTCTGAAACTTTGCACAAAGTGGTGTAAACTACTGATTACACTGTCGAGATTTCACTATGATCTAAGCTGTCAGATGCCTATGGAATTCATAGGTGGAACCCAGGTAGACACTTAGGAGTCTTCACTTATATATCATATCATGATAAAGGAGAACCAAAGGATACATTTGATGTATGGGCTCATATAGAGCATTGAGGGAGAATGAATAGGTTCAGTACTCTCTCATGTACAACTGCACATGGTTCATGACAGTTATCGGAAATGGATTGCATTAAGGTTTATGTTGGATTTAAATATATGGGTATTTAAATCAGTTGCATAAAGTAAGACAAAAAAAATTCTAGATATGAAGTGACAAAAAGTGGATGTTACATTTTGGTATCAGAGTTGAAGGTTGCAACTCTTGGACTTATTGGGTCCTTGCGCTAATTAAAACTTTTATTTTGTTTTCAGAATAAAATGGATATGAGAAGGATGCACCAAGAAGAAAGAACCAGGTCATATTTTTCTGTGGTTTCCATGGTGCAAAAGTTAGACAAAATTCTAGCAATCCTTTGATATACCCAGAACCGGATAGATGCCTTGGAGCAGTTGGTGATGGGTGAAAATGATAAGTTGGATAAAATACAACTTAAGTTTGTTACTAACAAACAACATGAGAGTTGTTTAAATGATGAACTGATCAATGGTGGAAATTTTTGGACTTACCAATCCAAAGACAAACTAAACCAAAAATTGGGGGAAGCATTGGATAAACTTGGACCTTTTTCCGATAAGATGATATTTGGAAAATCCAGTGGGCTAAAACTAAATCTGCAAGACATTCCCACTCATAAAAATGAAAAGGATCATAAGAGTGATAATTCTTCTTCATCTTGGAATGCTAAGAAAATTTTGTGGAAAAAGCATAGCAGGAAAATGTGTTCTACCAAAAATAAAATTGCACAAAAACTTGCAGTGATAACCTGCAGGAAAAAGCATAGTACTGTTGCAAATGACAAGGTTAAATGTGGTCAATCGGGACCTACTGGTGGATGTTTCATGTGTGGTAATGGGCATTATGCCAACAAATGTCCTTTAAAGAAGATGAACAAGCATCGAATGATGAAGCATACTGCAAGGGTAGACAACAAAGGGAAGAAACATGTATCCTCAACACGATATAGAGGAAATTGTGAAGGGATTCATTAGGTTAGTATTATTCAATGCCAAAAGAAAAAAAATGGATTCATTGTACTCAATGAAAAATTGGTCAACAATTGTGAAACCTAACTATTCCTTATAGTATGGAATAAAAATGTCCAATTTTTAGCTTATGTTAGATAAAGTAGCATTTATCTGAATAATTGTTTAGTATTATGTCAAATATTGACTTTTATAATTATTATTTCAACTTCAAGATACTGAAACTATCATATTCAATTTTTTGACTCTTAACAATGGAATAAAAAGTTGTTGATGGCAAGGTCTATAGCTTATAAGGTAACTTTGTTGCTTAACACTTTGAGAGGTTTTAGGTAAGCCATTTTTCTTGAACTTATCTAAACCTGAAGACCTCTTTCTTGAGGATAGGTAAATAGGATGTCATTACTTGTGTTTGAGTTAATATTTGTTAAAAAATTCATTAATAAATAAATTTGTTGGATCCATAGGCTTGGATAACCAAGTTGACAGTATTCTTTGATCAGACTAGGATTATGAGTTAAAAAGTGTAAGATATGTTGAGGTGGTTGATAGCTGATATATGAAATATTTAAGTTCAGTCGAATGAATGATTGATTGTACCTTTGCTTATAAATTAAATACTGCAAAGTCTTGACCCTCCAATCAAAAAGTCTTTAACAAAGCAGAAAATGTGATCTGTCTGAATGAAACACCACAGATACACACAGTAATTTTTTGCAGAAAGGAACAAATATTCCTTAAAGGGATACCAGGTAAGCTTATTAGGACTGATTGTTCCTATTTTTAAAAAAAATGGGGGGGGGGGGGGGGGGGGGGGGGGGTTTCCTTGTTTGATTCATCTTTACAAAACTTGTTTTGACTATATCTTCTGTATATCAAATATATATATTGAACAAAAATTATTTACTTTAATGAGGGAATCATGACATAATGCAGACTGCATGACTATTTGCAGTCTGATAAGTTGATACAGCTACTGAATTTAAGTTTTGAATCTGAAAACCATAAACTATCCTAAGAAATAGTGACTATTCTGAAGGAATTATTATTATAACCTGTGTGGAATTGTTTTGATTTCATTTAACAAAGACCACATCATCGGAATGATGATGCTATTAAGAGGGGAGGTATGTAATGCCCCATGGTTTCACTACTATTGTTAAAGGAATGATAGGACAAATGGTTTCATCCTTTGTTGCTTGCACCTTTGCGTATCAATAATTAATGTGAACCTTGATGTAAACAGGTAATCAAGATAACCTGAATAGGCTAAGGATGATCTCCTTAGATGTAAACCCTGTTAATTTTGGGGCCTATCTTAATGATGAACTAATTTGCTAAGGGGACATTACGTCATTTGTGATGTAGTATGTCATGAAATCCTTGGCATAAATTTATGCCTTGAAAGTGATTAGTGATGTTATTGCTCATCTCTATTAAATTATTAACATTATAGTTTTTAACTAAGTTATGTTAAGGCTTTGATAGTTTTGATAGTTTTCTTAACGACCAAAATTGGAATGCGATTAAGACTTCCTTTTGACTAATAATTGGTCTTGAGCAGACCACCCAATAGTCTACCTAACCTAATTAATGATAGCATGGTCGTATTTTCTTGGAAGGACTACAGTCGTTAGTCAAGGACTTAATTATTGAAATTAAAGGTATCAATTCCCATGAAGAATATTCAAGCAACTTGCATGCTCAAAGTTAAACTACTTTATTACTATATATATATATTACAAAAGGGAATTTGCAAAGTTTAAAGTAGTTAAATAACTACTACTGGAGATTTATTAACTATTGTATAAGCAGGGAAAGGACAATCTAATACTAGTAGTATGGTTCTAAACCTAACACGTGAACCTATTGTTTGAGAAGCTAGATTTGGGCATTACTTTAGCTATTAGAAAGGTTGTATAACATATTAAATTGTGTGAAGCCTTAAGACATAAAAGGAAGGCACATCTGAATTGCTATTTCATAGGATATTATATGGTCTCTTAAAAATATTATACAAATCTATGGTTGTCAAATTGAATAAGGAGGTGAGTTGGCACCCCACCACCTAAGTATCTGTACCAGAATTCTTTTATTGTTTATTTATTATTCCCGCCAATGAATTTTTAAAGGAGGTATTTTGGTTAACTAAAACTTAAAGTGCATTGCATGGACATGAATGTGGTACTTCACTAAATTTGAAAGATAAAAATAGTTGGCTTGATAAACATGGTGGAGAGATCAATGGACTCCTGTATTAATGTCATTTAATATGCATTAAAATGCCCACCTTCCTCGGGAAATGCATGGATGGTTTGGGGAAAACAAGTTGGTTTTTGGTGTTGATTCATTTCATTGTGAGAAATTTGCAGAAGCTCTGCATGCAAGGAAAAATTGAACTATGTGTTATTGTGAGATTGCATGATAAAAACAACAGTCGAATCATGGACAAAAAAGTCTCCCAGACTCAATAAATATTGAGAAAGCATTGTGTTTAAGTTGGATGAATGAATTCACTTCAAAAGTCTGGGGATTTTCTGAAGAATCGTAAGAACATTGCAAGGAAGAAAAGACAGGCATAACAGGCATGATATTCCCTAAACTCATTATAATTTCTTGCTCCATTTAGTAATTTCACAAAAAGAACATTACCTTGAATGAAATCTGTGTTCTTAATTTGGTAATGTGGAATCGATTTAATCTTTTACTTCTGTAGAGTATGATTTACCATTGATTCGTGATGTATGTTGTTTGGAAATGATTTACTGGGTGTAGGCTTGAATGTGATTTATTATTGTTAAGGAATAATGTATTTCTTGAGTTTGAATGAGTGTTGTGGCTGTAATGATTAAGAGCTCCTGGCTTGATATGCCCAGTGTTGTTTTGAATTCTTAATACAATTGTGTTTGGTAATTATCAATACTATAAAACTTTGTTTAAATTTCTACCCATCTCTTTGGGATTATATAAAAATTTAACAAGATAATGTAGAAAACTGGAAGCTGGTTTTGTGTGGTTATGTGTTGTAGATGACTTTCCATTTCCAGGTATTTGTTAGATTGATGTAACTTGGTTTGATTCTTTTTAAATAATCTATTCTTGAGGAATAGTGCTTTATCTTGTTGGAGGCATTGATTGTTTAATTAGTCGACCAGGTTTGAGTTTAATAAGTAACCATCTTGAAAAAACAACTAGTTTTTAATATTTAATTTTGAGTTGTATGGAATAAGGGAAGTTGTAATTAATATGAAGTCTGTCCTCTTTGACCCTTGAATGGGCATCTTTGAATGACGTTTATGGTCTAACTCTAGAGCTACGTATGTGGCTCGACTGAATGTTGTGTTTTCTAACAACAAATTGTTGTTTTTGTTTTGCAAACTAGGTTCAGTTGTTGCTCATCAGGTTGTTTGCAATCTGGTTGACATCATTTTGTTTATTAATTCATATTGGTCTCCAATTTTCCTTCATCAATAACCATGGAAGTATTCGACTCTTTCTGGGTTCATTACGAGTTGAGAAAATATTATGTTTTAAATTTGGGTTCTTTGAAAGAAAAAGTCCATCTCACTTTGCACTCAGATGCTTCTGTTTTAATCATTTCCTTCCTCTTGTAATGGGGAAATTAGTTGTGCTCCTGTGAAAGTCTTGTATGATATTTGGAGAATTAAATTATTAACCATCTATTACTATGATTTTCTTAAAGCTTGATTGTTCTACTAACAATACCATGCTGAGTTTGAAAGTAAATTTTATTTCAACTAAGAACCTCCTTTTCCTTGGAAAATTTATAGTATACTGTTGTTCATTAGGAAAAAATCCTAAATAGGAAAATGTAATTGTTCTCCTTGAAGCTTATACATTAGATCTTGTGATCAAAAAAGTGTTGAAAAGTTCCTTTTATGGGTACTTCCTTATCTTAATGTATGCTTTAAATGTTGTATTTGATTTGAGATCATATGCTCTAACATGCTTGGTGGGTTTATTGATTACCCTTTTCTTGTGGATTAAAAGTCTGGTGTTAATGAAGGTTTGATGGTATTTAACACTGGTAGTGACTACCATTTAACAGTTGCAAGAAGGTTTAGGAAAAAATATGGAATGATTCCATGAGTTTAGTTGACCCTTTTTGGTGTGTTGTTTAGTTTATCTAAACTGGTTTTATGTTTCAATGTTATCTGAATTTGAGTCATTAAGTATGGCTTGGGAATTATATGAACAGGTGAAAGATCTTGGACTGGGTGATATGTTTTGTTTGATATTGAATTGTGTGGTATTCCAGTTTTTCACTAAGAAAGTGACTCTTTAGATCCTTGAGCAAACTATATTTTGTTTAAAATCCTGGAAGTGATTAACTCTTATCAAACTTTATTTTTCTTAGGGATCATAACGTTTTTAAAAATGTTCCTTATTGATTTGTTAGATTATGTCATGAATATAGTTTGGTATGCTCTAACCTTATTCAGTAGGAATGGGTTAGTAGATCATTTTATTGTTATAATAGATCTTCCTTGACTCATTCCAGGAATAATGGACATTTTTCATTTGAAATTTGTTTATGAGAAAATTCATGGAATATTGAATGTCCAGTTGGGCTATTTGGATTAATTAATGTCAAAGGCTATTTGATAAATCAACTCCTTTTTATCATGAAAACATGGTAAACTACTCTCTTAGAGACTATGAAATGCTTATAGTGTTTATGGGGTATTGATATGCTTGATAACAACACTGAACTGTGGAATTATGTTTCCTTTTTCCTAATCTCAGAATGTTCAAATAAATTAGTATGTTGAGGTAAGAATTGGCTATGTAACTTGCTGCTTGCATTTATATGTACATTATTAACATGATGCTATGATTGCTCTATCCTCTCTTAGGTTAAGCATTGATTATCTACCTTTTATTAAATATCTTGAAGTCTTGATTAATGCTTGGACCTTAATTGACCTATGGTGATGTTATGAAATCCTTTGTTGGTTCTTGTTGAGTAAGATTAGTGATATTTCTTGACTGTGATACTTGATATATATGATTACTAAATTGTTGAGTAAATGATTTCAGGCATGCAAGTATGGGATTGCATGACTGAAATCATGTTACTCTTATATACTTTAGTCTTGTTGAATACTTATGATTCTCATGTTTATCTTACAACTTAAGTGACTGATTTTTAGTGACAGAATAAGTTGTATTAAAGTGTAAGACTGAAATTGATTTCTTTCATGGCTCATTATATTGGTTGCTCTTGGCATGTTTTAGAAAGAATTGTTTACCTTCTTAAGATCTGTAATATTAATTCATAAAAATAATAAGAGTTCTTTTTATGAAATAATTAAGTAGAGCATGTCGTTATGATGAGTTGGTGCTTATCATGCTCAGTTCATGTGAACTGACCCGTTCTAACAATTTTGCAGATAAACACCGAGAAGGGAGGGTGAAGTATTTAGTGTTGAATATTATTTTGATCGAGGAAAATTTGAAGATATGACTGTTTTTGGGTGTTCCTAAATGAAATACTTCTCCTTGGAAATGAGAAATCCTTACCATTTAATGTAACTGTTTATAATCATTGAAATGAAAGATTGTGATCATTCTTATAAACATGAATTGTACTTATTTCTTGAATGAATTAAAGTCAGATTTCCTTGTTGCAATATCTTGATTTAAAGGTGATTGATTGGAAAATGATGAGTTTATAATCTGTAATTTATAAAGATAGGAAGTTAGTATCTAAAATACTATTGTATTAAGAATTAGTATAAATCAAATAGTAAGTGCTACACACAACCTATGTGTGGATGCTAGGGAACATATAATGAACTATGAATGGAATGTTGCTTATGAATTTTATGTTCTAATTAACCATGTGTCAAACATACTTGGAAATAGATCAGATTACCAGTGGGTGACTACCTAATTATATAATGTATTATATTAACCTACTAGTACATTTGTGTTAAGTTCTCCAAGGGTTATGATTAGGGTGTACTTAACCAGTGAGAAGTTCCTAGTAATAAGATTGACTATCTTAAATGGCCGCTGCTAAGTAAGAAGTTGGATGATCATGGAACCATAGTAAGGTTATGATAAGTGGGTACATTTGTGCTATAGCTGATTTATAAACTTAGGTGATACTAAACCATATCTAAAGATATAAGAATGTAATAACGAGTTCTTAGGGAAAGCAATACTAAGTCCCTTATAAGGACAATCACATCAAAAGCATTAATAAAAAGAGCTTATGGTAATATGACATGAAGATATAATAAGAATGGTTCACTATTCAGAAATTACAGAAATGAGATAATTTGTCTAGGAGATGATAATGTATTTAAAAAAGGGTTGTCCTATAATGCATCATTATGAGCATATAAATATGATATCTGGCTACAATGGAAGTAAAACGGGAACATGAATCCTGTACTAAGTTGAAAAGAACATGGTATCTGAACCCTAACCCTAGTCAACTTTTTTATTATCTCTAAAGTGAACTAGTAAGTGAACATTATAAAGAGATTAAATATCTTATGTAAAAGGATATGATGAGGGATTAGAGATAGGAGAAGATGAATGGGTTAATAAGTAGTTCATCCAATCTAATATATCAGATACTCCAAATATATCTTACTTGATGGATATATTAAAACAAATGAATGCTCTTGATTAAGCTGTAACTAAGAAAAGTGAAGTGCTTATGCTAAAATGTTTATTGGCATTGATAGTCTATGGTACTTGATAAAAAGTATGAATCATACCTAAATACTTAACTTATGTAAGTACATATCCCTTGAAATGTGAAATAAGAGAAACATGGGCTTAATTGATTAAGCTGGGAAAGTATTTAAACTGTAATAATGATCATAGACCTTGATAGTATCATTTTCCATTTATGGTTAACTTGGGCATGAGATCTAGAAAGGTAATTAAGTGTCATGGAGATTGAGGTCTTAGGATCAACTTAAACCAGACCTTAGGTATGACCCATTCATGGAGAAGGTGTCATGAGGCCTAGAATGTTCTTTAAATGATTAATAATTACCATGAAAACATGAAATTCCATGCTCCATTACAGGATTCTTGGGGGTTAACTCACTACATTTTCTACATAGTCATATCCCTATAATGATGAATGTCACCATTAGGATACTGCTATTTAGCAGATGTAATGAGTTGTCTCATCAAGAGACTGGATTGTGGCATGGTGTTGCTTTAAGTACAAAACTTGATAGAGTTACAAAGATAGATTGGACCTCCTAGGTATGCACCCTTATATCAACTTATGATGGCTATGGGAAGGGAAGTGGTCTAGTAGCAAGGTGAATTGTTATGAAGACACTTACTTTCCCATAGGCATCATAGGATGACATAGAGGTACATCTTCATGTAGGTTAAACTAGATTTGTACCTTGTTTAAGACTTGTAGCTATTTACAGCATCTACGTTTGTGAATCCATATAATTGAACAAGTGATTAAGGTGAGACAAAATTTCCTAATGACGAGTGTGCCTGTCATGGAATTGAGCATGGCATACATGACTTATAAACTTTTTGCAAAGTGGTGTAATCTGTTGATTACACTGTCAAGATTTCACTATGATCTAAGCTGTCAGATGCCTATGGAATTCATAGGTGGAACCCAAGTAGACACTTAGGAGTCTTCACTTATATATCATATCATGTTAAAGGAGAACCAAAGGATACATTTGATGTATGGACTCGTATAAAGCATTGAGGGAGGATGAATAGGTTTAGTACTCTCTCATACAGCTACACATGGTTCATGATAGTTATCGAAAATGGATTACATTAAGGTTTATGTTGGATTTAAATATATGGGTATCACCTTCTTCACCTTCTTTACCATCTTCACTTATCGCACCACCATCACCTACAAAGTCAATGGATCTAGAATCCATACCTCCTAACTTTTTTTTTCGTGAACACTATTTCCTTGGGACCTCTGACCTATCATCATGATGGTGAGGCATCCTCTTCCCTTCCTCTTCTTTATCCTGACATGTTGGAAGAAGACACACCTTCTATCAACGTTGTTCAATGTCAAGATGATGATTCCATTCTCACCTATCTAGGTGTGAAGGATTCTTACATTCACCGGTCATTACCTTCTGAGACACAAACCATGTTGAATGAATCAACCATAGAGATCAACATTCACACTCAGGATGACCCTCACATTCTAAAGATAGGCCAATCTTTAGATTCCACTAAACATGAAGCCTTCACCTCTTTCCTCTGAGATCATAGCAATGCTTTTTCTTGGTCTTATGCCGATATGCCTGGTATTGACCCAAATATCGTGGTGCACAATATCGTTACTATCCCTGATGCTAAACCTATGAAACAGAAGCTATGAAAAATGCATCCACGCATTTCCCTTCTTGTGAAAGAAGAACTCCAAGTGCCTCCTTTCTATTTCTTTCATTCTACCCATTGACTATCCACAATGGATTTCTAACATTGTTCCTGTCACCAAAGTGACAGGGGGACTCCACATCTACATGGACTTCCATGACCTTAACCTCACTTTCCCTAAGGATGAATTTCCTTTACCTAGCATAGACCAACTTGTTGATCTTACAGCCGGCCATGAGATGTTATCTCTCATGGACGGGTTCTTGGGTTATAACCAAATATTACTCACACCAGAAGATCAACATAAAATAGGCTTCATCACCCCTTGGGGGACTTTTTGTTATCGTGTCATGCCCTTTGGCTTGAAAAATGTTGGTGCCACTTATCAACTGCACTATGACCTATATCTTCCATGACATCATGCATGACATATTGGAAGATTATGTCGATGACCTTCTTGGTAAGTCCAAAAGTCATGTCAAACACCTCCCCATTCTCAAAATCATCTTTGACCATCTCATCAAATACTACATTCACCTTCAACCAAAGAAGTGTGTCTTTGCAGTTCTCTCTAGAAAACTCCTTGGTTTCATTGTCTCTTTGTGGGGCATCGAAGTCGATCCTACTAAAATCAAGGCTATTCTAGAGATGCCTCCACCTACTAACCTTTGACAACTCCATAGTTTGCAATGAAAATTACAATTTATTTGATGTTTAATTTCCCAACTTTATGACCGATGTCACCCTTTTCATCATCTTCTTAAAAAGGATGTCTCCTTCAATTGGAATAAAGAGTGTGATAAAGCCTTTCAAGCATTGAAGAAATATATTCTTCAACCACCAACCACCTGTGCTCATCCAACCTAAAGATGACAAACCTTTTTACCTCTACATTTATGCCACTGACCATTCCTTGGGTGCCATGCTCGCTCATCGCGATGAGAAACATAGGGAGTAAGTGGTTTATTACATAATTCGTACTCTTTTGGATTATGAGACTAGGTATACTCATGCTAAAAAGCTCTACCTAGCCTTGGTCTTCGTGACCACTAAACTTCACCACTACCTACTTAACCATAAAACCTTCATCATCACTAACACTGACCCTTTACATTACATGTATGCTAAACCTTACCAACACCAATGTGCTTCATGTTGGCTCATGCTCCTTGTAGACCTAGACCTAGAATTCATTCATCAAAAGTTTGTTAAGGGACAAACCATTGCAGATCAACTTGTAGATGCACCTCTTCCCAGAAATCAATCTTCTAACTTTGATTTTCCTGATGAATCTATCTACCACTCCTGATCCCTAGATGACACCATCTATCAAATGACCCTATTCTTTGATGGTTCTAAATGTCAATGTGGGGGTGGTGTAGGGGTTATCCTCATTCCTCTTGATGGTGAGCCTATGCCTTTATCTTTCAAAATTGACTTTGATTGTACCAATAACATGGTTGAATATGAAGCACTCATGTTAGGTCTCCAAACTTCCATTCATCCTACATGTTAAGACCATTAATATCTTTGGTGATTCTCAACTGGTTGTCAACCAAGTCAATGGTTTATACCAGTGTCGTAATGAAATCCTTCAAAAGTATAAGCATCATGTCAACATACTTTTGACTACCTTTGATAATTACGACATTCAAACCACTTTGTGATCCACAAACAAATTTGTGGATACCATGGCTTGTCTTGCCTCAAAAATACCGACCTCACCTTCCGACATGAAAATATTTGTCATAATATAATGATTGCAATTACCTTCCTATATCATTCCATGACATAAATTTTGTGGGATGTATTGAAACTGACCCACATGACATTTGGTATAAGCAGTATGTTGACTACCTTTCCCTTTCAATCCTACCTCTAGATCTCACTCGCAATGGTAAGCGAGCCTTCCTCCAAAAGGTCTCTCATTATGTTGTCATGGGGTCTCTTCTTTACAAGCATGACTTTGATGGTATCCTCCTATAGGTGCCTCACTAGTTCTGAAATTTGTACACCATTAAAGAAATCCATGATGGGATTTGTGGTGGACATTTCAGTGGTCACGTTGTTTCCAAATGTATTCTTCGACTTGGCTATTATTGGCCAACCCTTAACCAAGATTTTTGTGACTATGTCAAATATTGTGTGAAATGTCAGCAAGCATGCTAACCTTCACCATACCCCTAGTCATGCCTTACAAGTCACTAGGGACTTTTGGCCTTTCTCTCAATGGGGTTTAGATCTCGTCAGAGAGATTAACCCTCATTCTTCTCAACATCATCAATGGATCATCACAACAACTGAATATTACACTAAATGGGTAGAAGTCATCCCTCTCATTTCTACTAAAGCCGAGAAAATATGTGAATTCATCAACCATCACATCATTTTTCATTTTGGTGTTCCTCATCACCTCATCACTGACAATGGTAAACAATTCAAAAACAAAACCCTACGCAAAATATGTGATAACTTTGGTATTCAACTCAATTTTTTTTCACCTTATTATCCCAAACCAATGGTCAAGCTGAATCTTCTAACAAAACCCTAAACAAAATTCTCATGAAAGTCATCAATGATACTGGAAAGGATTGGCATATGCACATTCCTTTCACCTTATGGGCTTATCACACTAGCATTCGTACCTCTACCAATGCTACACCTTTTCTTTGGTTTATGGTACAGAGGTCATCCTACCTCTCGAAGTCCAAATTTCATCCCTTTGTAGCTCCCTAAAATATATGTTATCTGATGATGAATTTCACCAAGAATGTTTGGCACAACTTGAGCTATTAGATGAATGTCATTTAACTGCTCTCAACCATCTTCAAATCTACCAAAAATGTATCAAATGTGCCTATGAAAAATGTGTTCATGAGTGAACTTTCAAGGTCAGTGATCTTGTTCTAAAGGAAAATCAACATGTAACCAAAGCAGAGAAAAGAAAATGGGGAAAATTTTCTCCTAATTGGCTTGGACCCTATATTGTTACCCATACCTATGGATCAGGTGCTTATCATTTATCTTCTCTTGAAGGTAAACCCAAACCTGAGCCCCTTAATGCCTTGTATCTTTGACCATTCTATTGTTGAATAATGTACTACATCATTGTATATCAGCTATATGCTCATCCCTTGAGTGAACCTTTCCTCCATTTACCTATTTTAAGGACCAATGACTAAACTAGAATTGTGTGATTATCCATCACCATTTAGCCTTGTCTTCAATATGAGTACCATGGCTCTACTCATGGCATGATTCTCATGGATACTTTTCATCCTTTTCAGGATGGAATCCCATGGTCGTTCGTCACTTGAAATCCCTTCTTTCATAGCTAACCTTTTTGTGTTATGGTCTTTCCTTCATAAAAGAGGCCTATACTCCTTTATAGTCTTGTCCATGACTTCAAGTTCAAAATAAAAAGAAAAAATATACATGGGATAACCAAAAACTCAACTCCTTGAGTCAAACTTCTTGCAAATAGATGAATCCCTCAAAAGGACATCTACTTCTCTTTCTTACTGCTATAAGTAGATTGCTCCCTCAAAGGACAACTATAAAAAGTTAGCCTCATATTGTATTTAGTCTATCTAGAAGAAGACTAATATGTACTTCTCAAATAAAATAATTTTGGATCTTCCCAGATCAGCTTCCCAAAGACCTCAAGGAGAACTTATTTATCCCATTATAGACTTCCCGCATTGATCAGTCTATATATACAAAAAAAAAAAAAAAAATCAAGAAAAATACAAACTTTTGGTCATGGACTTGCCTATTCTGGTTTTGGGTATCTTGCAGAAGGGGCATGTTGTCCCACAATAAGGTTACACTAAAAATGAACCCTTCCACCCTACTTGCTATTTTTATTATCTTCTAAACCAACTCAAGGGATGAAGCGTGTATTTTACACATTGTGATCATGCAAATTCTTTCACCTATAGACCTATCACATCATGCAATGTATCTAGGGACTTAAGTTCAATGACTCTAAGGATATGACATTTAGGGTCTTTTCCAACTTGGGGCATTTTCACTTCTGTTCAGTTCACTCCTTTGTTTACTTATTGATTCTTCTACATAGGACAAGACCTTTGACACTTAGTTTCTAGGATTTCTTCTCCTTTCACCTACATTTACATTCATCATCTACTTCAATCAACTCATCTTACATCTTACCTAAACAACCCATGCCTAAGTAACGTAGACTCAACCATGCCTAATCAACCTAGACACAACCATGCCTAACTTAGACACAACCTGCCTAATCAACCTAGACACAACCATGCCTAACTTACCTTACCCATTTGACCATACATAAACTCACCAACCTACTCACCTACCTCATCTTATTCTTCCCTATCCTATGGGAGAACTACATCAGCCTGAGGCCCCTTTCACAAGGGCTATGTAGGCAACACTCTTAGGGCATGGGGCCCTTTGAGGTTAGCTCAACCACTCTTTTACCCATCATCATTTCCCCCCCAAAAACTTAGTTAGTTTCCATAAAAACAATAATTTGGAAGTTAACTCACAAAACAAAACCAAACACTACATAAGTACATTATCATTTATTTTCCATAATACCAATAACTTGGAAATTAAATGAAACACATAAATTTAACCATGCCTAACAATTTTCACACAATCAATAATGAAAATTAAACCCATGCCTAACATCTAATTTTCAAACATCAATACAGTGAAAATCAAATCACTCAATCACATAACCAAACCAAACCATGCCTACTCATCTAGTTTCCATAAACATCAATAACTTGGAAATTAAACCATTTCAACCATCATTCACAAACTATATAGACTCAACCATGCCTAATCACCTAATTTCCATGACATCAATACAATGGAAATACAATTCAAACATATCAACTCACACAACCCATGTCTAAAAATATTTCCATTTCCATCACAAAACACTTACAAATTTTTGACTCAATCATGCCTCAACTTCTAAACCATCAACTACATCTGACTCAACCATGTCTAAATCACCTACTTTCCATACCAACATTAACTTGTAAATGGAACCAAACCATGCCTACATCTACTTTCCATGATAACAATACAATGGAAATAAAATAACATCATATATAAATATCATCATCAATCTATATATTGATGGTCTGTATATCAATACACTGAATATACAGATAAATAATACAAGTATCTCAAAAAATCTCATATATAATCTCACATATTTGGCATGCAGGCCAGTATATATGTCAAAAATAAAAATACAATGTTAGATATCATCAAAATCTATCATCCATCATGAAGGCCCAACTCCCCTACTGCTCTCTCTTGTATCCTCATTTGGTCCTAGTCTCCACCTTCTCATCATCTCTCCAGTAGCCTCACCTGACCTCTGCCACCATGAACTGGTAACCTCTCACTCACCCTGCCTATGTGGCCAATGACTCTCTGAGCTACTCAAACTATGTGTCCATGAGCTGCTCCTGACACTGGCTGCCTGTTGTGCTCTGTGCTCAGTGTAAGACAAAACATGTATACCCACCTCTAACAATCAGTCCTGATAATACCTCACCTTTGATACTGCATCTCTATAGGTGGCCATAGATATCACCTGGGGAGGATCCATCACTCTCACCCCAACCTGTGGACCCTGTCCCAATAAAAGTGGCCCTTGTACTGGTCCCTGTACTACTACTTCTTGTATGGTGGGTGCCTGAGTTGGTGCCTGTGTAGCTACCTACACCTGTAATGTAGTCACTTGTGCCTGTGATGTGGCTAACTACCCTGTAGGGTGACTATCTGGGCATGTAACCCCATCACATGTGCACCTGCAAAGCTGCTACCTATCCCCCATCATCTGTCGGTGGCTATGTGGGAGCCTGAGCCTGTGCCTGAGCAAGTTGTCCCTATAATCCAGTCACCTACCCCTGAAGGGTGACCACCTGTGCTTGTGCCTGTGTGAGCTGTAACTGTAAAGTAGTGACCTGCCCCTGTAGTGCATCCCTCTGCACTATCACTGTAGCTACATCTGGCTGGCCAGACCATGGTGGTGCTTCCTATAGTAGCTATGCTACCCACCAGTGCTTGTATGCATCAGTATGGTACCCACATCATCAATATGCCTATTGGCTACCTACTCCTCCTACCCTATAGGATCTACTGGATGTGGTGGAGATAAAGGTCTCTCCACATCATCCTTGTGATACTAAGGAAATGGTGGAGGCACATCCTGATGTAGCCCAAACTCATGTCAGATTCTATCCACTAGAATCATCTCATGATCTCCAGCCATGCATCCCTGTATCCATCTGACCAACTGTAACCCTTCCAACTCCTCTTCCATACCTCATAAGATGGAAAATCCACATATGGCCACCATACAATATCCATCGCATATAATCCCTCCAACATACCTCCTATAATAAGTCACATCATGTGATGCCTCCTCTATCCATGGATGAGCTCCTACTGGACACCCATCTCCTGTAACCAGCTCTATGACTCCTCTGATGCCAATCCTATCTTGGAAGTCCCTGTGGGCACACAATAACTATGTGCTCATAGGCCCAACAGTGCAGTAAATAGGTACAACAGTAAGATACCATATTGTTGAATCCTCTGATATGCCCATAACTCCCTATACAACTGTACCAAGTAGGTTGGTGCCCATGTGAAACAAACCCACTCCTCAATCATGTCCTGTAAAACCCCCATCAATGCTCAGGGAAATCTACCACCCTCTGAATCTAGGAGTGCATAACATCCCACTGCCACCATCATCAATACTGCCAACCTGGTCTCCTAAGGATGTGCATTATACATGGCTCTATAGTTAATGCCGGCACTGTGCTCACCCAGGTCACCCACCATCTCACTAAATACTGCGACCATAGTCTCCATTGCCTCATCAGATGAAATATGATATATTGGCTCCCCCACAATCGGTAGCCACAAAATCCTGTACACATCCTCCAGTGTAATAGTCATCTCACCGGTGGGTAGATGGAAGGTATTGGTCATTGAGTCTCATTTATCGATGAGAGTGACCATCAAACTATGATCTGAATGATCCATTCTGTATCACCTCACACCAACAAGCCCAACATCTCACATATGGTCCCACTCCTCCTCAGTGACACTAGCTCACATCTGTACCAACAAGGTGGTACCCTATCCACATAGTCAACTGGTGATGCACCTGCATCATTACCAATTAACTTGTCAATCACTTTCCCTCTTTTTAATCATCTATTCACACCTACCAATCCCATCCCACACACAATTTTCATTTTAGCCTATCTATTTTCTACTAATTAACTCACCTACCTCTGATTCTATCTTCCTAAAACACTCTCACATATTCTAGTTTACTACTTTCCTACCTTCACCAATTTGACACAATTACACCTAATCCTCAAACCATTCATACCTCTATTCACTCAACCCACCCCACCTCTTAATTCTATCTACCCTATTTATTACCTACTTTATCTACACTACCTCCTTACTTCATCATCTATCCTACAACTCCATTTTTTCATTTTTAGAACTTAGTGACTTAGTCACATTTACAGTGACCGGTACCAGTCACCTTTATCCCCACCAATGTCAGCTAAGCCCACCGACATTGGCCAAACCTCGACTGATGTCGGTCACTGGTTGGGCCCTAAAGTCAAACCCCGACGTCCCTATTTTTCCAAAACTTAACCAAAACTACCTAAAACCTACCCCAAACTACCCAAATTCCACCCACATTCATTTTTACCAACCTAATTAACCTACATTTCACCCTCCCCATACCCAATTTCACCCCATTTTCACCAAAAAATTCAAATTCATTTTAAAAACCCAATTCAATATATTTTTATCTTAGTTTAATCAAACACACCAAATGGATTTCAGATCCTACCTCTACTTTCCTCCCTCGCCATTGTGGGATCTCCAGTCTCTACACTGGAGGACCTCTAGCTCCCTCTCCTTCCTCTTCCATGGCTCAAATCACTCTCATGCTCTCAACCAAATCAATCATGCCAATCGATCTTGTGGGCCCATCAAACTTGCAATCCATCACCCACAACTCACTCACCAACTCATCTTGGATTTACCTCTATCATTTTCTCTCGTCAAATGCCTCTCTCTTGTTTTTCCAAAGTAGAAAAGTCACA
Organism: Taxus chinensis; assembly: GCA_019776745.2. Classification (NCBI taxonomy): domain Eukaryota; kingdom Viridiplantae; phylum Streptophyta; class Pinopsida; order Cupressales; family Taxaceae; genus Taxus; species Taxus chinensis. The sequence goes on from JAHRHJ020003544.1 coordinate 97,237, forward strand.
AATGAATCCTTTTAAAACATGGGTTTTACTTTTTTACCCCAAATTTGACTTGACCGACGTCGGTATCATGCCCTAATTGACCGGCATCAGTTTTCTCATGACCGGTATTGGTTTACCTTAACTGGTATCGGTCACCTTGCTAAGCCCATTATACCTAAATTTACCCACATTTGACTACCAAAAACCATTTTTTCTTGCTACCCAACCCTCACCCAAGCCCTTGTGGCCCACCTAATATCCTTATTACCTACACTATGACCACACTATCATTTGGGGCATGTTTTTTCTTCTACCTTGGCCTTACCCATGGCATTACCTATCAACCCAACCCAACCTCACCCATTTGACACTTGAATTCACTTACTCGCTATACCTTACGATGATGCTACTCGTATTATTTAGCCTACCAACCTTGCCTTGCCTAATGTTGTGATGTTTATCTTGACCAACCCAAACCTATTGGTGCTTTGGAACACACCTAATGCCCATTCCTACACCTAGCCTAGTTGTGTTTCAGGACCGTATCCTATACCTTGGATACCTAGACCACATCAACCTTGTTTGGATAAACTATCGACCTTTGACGATGTAGAGTTTGTGAGCTCTTCAACCTAGTGCCTTGTCACATTCTATATGTGTGTGTGCATTTGAATTCCCCCACCTATTACCTACACCCAAAATCACCATTTTCTTGCACCCATACCCTACCTTATTTTTCATCACCTACCATTTTATCAAACCCCTCACCGATTCAACCTACTACTTCCTCAATTACAGGTTTGAGGGGGATCATCTCCACCCATACCTAGGGAAACTTGACTTCAACCCATACCTGGGGAAACCACTCCTATTTTTGTCAGTGCCACTCATCAATACAAGCTACATGACAAAAGAGGAAAATGTAGACACCCAAATTTGGGACACATCCCTTTAACCCCTTTCAATTCATTAATTTGACACATATACCTAGCTATGGTCCCCTTCACCACATTGGTATTAATTTAATCACCTATAATTAAATTAATCCTCATCCTCATACTATTATTAATTTAATTACTTTAATTAGATTAATATCCACCTCATTAATATCCACCTCATCCCAAGACCTATTCCTAGCCTATTGATTAACTAAGACTAAGTCCCTACTTATCCCAACCAACTAGGACTTAGTCTAGCCCTAACATTAATTCCCTATTTCTTCTCCAACAACACTCCTACTTATCTAAGCATCATTCTCCACTTGAGACCTGGAATGAGGATTCAAATCATGCCAAAAATAGCAAAGATCAGGCTATTTTTGGCAACTTGGACTTATTCTCCTTAACCGATGTCGGTTATCCCTCGGTCGGCGTTGGTCACCTAACTGCCATCGGTTAGGTTAAATAAGAGTTTCTAACTCTTTGTTCAGGTTTTGAATCTGACTTCTTGGCTTACGCTTCTTACATTCGTATGTCTCAAGCACTCATGTGACCTTGTGACCAAGCAGATCCCCTCTCAGCATTCATATGTCATTTGGTTCATCCACAGGTTCTTCCAAAGCTCTAGCACATGCACCAAGAAGCAGCGTTCCGCTATGTTGTCATATTCACTCTAGATCAACACCTTCTATAACCACCACAACCATCCACCTCCAGGTTACATAAAACAAGTAAGTGTTATCTCTCTGTTTTCATTTCTAATAGCTTATATTGTTTTATTAAGCTATCTACTTTAGACACCACCCTTCTACCTTACCCGGATCTAATCCCAGTGCCTTTAGCCAATGTTTTTGTCCATTTAATCTCCCACACCTTTCCTAAACCCTCATATCAACATCTCTGAGTCTTAACAAAAATCCCACAAACCTATCCAAAGCCCCATCACTCTCTGTGCAATCACAGAGAGTTCCCAATTCTTATTTTTTGACATTACCACCAAATTTCCCCTACCGACACTGGTCACCCAACCGGCGTTGGTCTATCCCCATACTCGACATCAATTGCCTAACCGATACGTTGGTCTCTGAGACTGGAAATTTTCCCTAAACAGAAAGCTCACAACTTTCCCAAAACAACCCAAAACCTTACAAAACTTCATCCAGACTCCACCTACAACCATATACCACACCTGCAACCCAAACCACCTCCCAAACCAAAGCCTAACCTTTCTGTTAAGTTAAATTTATTTATTGTACTTTATAGGAGACACCTAAATCTTATAACTACAATAGGAATCATTTACCTTTATTATTTCTTCTTCATTAATTTGTATTAAACAGTGGATTGACAACCATTCTAGGAAGCATCACACTTCCTGGATCTAGCCATTCACTAGGTAGTCCTTTAACTCTATACTATTTAATATTCTTGGTGGTCTTGTTGTAATTTACAGGTAGTTCCTCCTAGCCAAAAGGAATCTCTCACATTCAGTTTGATCAAAATTCTACAACACACGCAATGCCTTCTTCCATCTACATAACACAGGTATTCCTCCTACGCCCATTACCCTTATCTTTTTTATCACATTACTTTGAGGTGATATTTTTCTTCTTCTCTTCTGCGTCTTTTTCCTTCTTCTCTTGTTCTTCTTTCTCTTTCATTGCTCTCTCTTGTTTTTTTTATTCAAACAAGTTCCTTTTTCTCTTTTTCCATTTTCAATTTGTGTTCTTGTTCTTCTTTATCCTTCTTTGCTTTTTCTTCTTTTTCTTTCTTTTCTCTTTTTTCTTTCTCCTTTTAGTTTTCTCTTCTTGTTCTCTTTTTCTATCTCCTTCTTTTCCTTCTCACTTTTTTTGTCTTCCTCTTCTTTCTTCTCTCTCTATTCTGCTTTTGAACCTTTCTTTTTGTTACTTCCTTGTCTATGCTCTTCTTTCTTCTTTCTTATTATTTCCTCTTTATTCTTCCTTTCTAACTCATTTTTTCTTGTTTTTCTTTTTGTTCTTTCTATATCTTGTCTTCTTCTAGTTATTCTTGTTCTTTCTTGCTCCTTTCAAGTTCTTTTGTCTGTTTTCTTGTTGCCTCTTATTTTTCTCTCTCATTCCTTCGTTCTTCTCTCTCATTCTTTTGTTTAATCAGCAATCCAATCAATTCCTCTACCTATTTTATCCTATGCAATTCCATTTTAGTGTGGAGTTTATTTTTCTTTAAAGATAGATCTTTTTTGTTTGAGTACGGTCAGGTAATGTGTTTGTTCTATATCTATCTACTCATGGAATTATTCTGATAGTGCTGGTGTGAGAAAAATGGGCTATACCTTCAATTATAAAGACACATTTATCTAAGTAATACATTATAGCTTCTGTTACGGCCATTTTTTCTCCTCCTATACTTGCGGCGTATTCTTGTGCAACCTGTGAAATTCCTCCGGAAGTTAAGCATTTTTTATAATAGTTCTATGCTTGTCTAGTGAGTCCTTTCTCTTCCAATGGTTCTACTTCTTCTAAAATATGGGGTTCTGATTGCTCCTGTCTATCTGTTGGTGATGGGGTATATGGAGTTTCCTCTTCATCTGACTCAAAAATATCTTCTATTTCCTCATATTTTGATTCCTCTTTTTCTTTGTTGGTTACGGCTTCTTTCAACTTTGCTTTTTCTACTAAATATTTTTGTCATTTGGTGATAGGTTGTGCATTACTAGGGCCTTTCTTTTGTTTGTATGTTTTGGGAAGTTCTTTTCTTCATTATGCCTTGTCAAATTATGTGGAGAATTTGTACCTGTATTCCTAAAATGTATTTTCAATTACTTCATCAAAATTACGCAATTGATATTTTGTAGAATCAACAGGAAGATTTCTAATTGCTTCAACAGATGTAGCCATTAGTTCATCTGAAGCCTCATAAGGTAATGGAGGTATGTATTATGTACGTGGAACTGTGGGCTGAATAAAAGTGTAATCAATGTCAGCAATAAATTATACCTCCTCATATTTTGCAACAATCTTGCTTATGATACCCTTGCTTTATTGCTAATGATTTTCCTAATTGGCTTTTTATCCACCCTAATAATGATGTAATTTGGGTTATTACATCTAGGTTGTTCATGTGTTCCCAAATTTGTTCCGTGATTGATCTATCTCCCTATCATTCTACTTCTTTTGATTTGTAGGGTAGGATTCTAGTAAAATACATTGCTAAACATATCAAGTTTGAACCATAGAATATTGTGTGTTTTCCTTATTTTATCTTCCTTGTATTCTCATGGAATTTTTAGCTAATAATTCAGTGAGGTTGTACTATGAATGCAACTGGACCATATCTAGGGAAATTTGTGCACTAATCCCATGGGCACCATCCTCTATATTTATATGATAAATTTTTAGACATATGGCTTTAGCGACATACCTTAATGTATGATTAGCGATATCTGTTATGTGTACCCTACATTTTGATTGTATTGTTCCCATTGATAAGGATGTGTCTTTCAGTTTCTTCTTCTTTTTGGAAATTTCTAGGTGCCCTTTTTCCCACAATCTCATAACCCTAGCCATTACCTCAGTATTGATTTGATATGGTTGGTACAAATATAGCATTTAATTGTGGAGACGACTAGAACTCGAATGGCAAAGTAAGCCCTAGGAAAATAAGGTATTCAACTCCAAGCATCGATTTTTAACCCATTGATGAATTTATCATTCTTATTGTATACGATCTCCTTCTTATTCGGTTCATCTTCTAAGAACAACACTCTCTCCACTTCGAGCACCGTATGATCATATTCCACAATTGGCGAAGGGATATAATTCTGCAAATCCTTTATGTGTGCTAATTTATATGGAATGTACAAAAATGTTCCTAGATCATACTTGTATGAATTCATGGAATGCTTCAAAAAAATTGGTTTTGGGAGCTCTGCTTGTGTGATCTCGACTGGGGTGTCCATTTTTCCTTCCCAAATTTCCCTAATTTTTTCCCTAGTTTTCTCTTCGCACCTTCACTAGTAGATGGCTTGATCTCTTGATTAGATTTTTTTCCTTATTTGATTCCATGTTATCACCTTTTATAAGGTTATCTTTTTACCTACCTCATTTATTGCATTTTGGTGAAAAAAAAATTCTTTGGCCACAGCTTTACCCTGTGTATTTTTCGTGTTTGGATTTTTTCTACACTGTAACTTTTTCTTCATTCCACAGCTACGCATTTATTGTGTTGTTATCCTTCATTATGTGGCTTTCACGGACCACTTTATTCGTGTCACAGTATCTTTTCTTCCTTCATGTCGCAACTTGTTATTTCTTTGTGATGTGGCTTGCCTTATTTCTTTGTTTTGTGTTTTTCTTCTTTTATTTATGTCACGGACTTTTTCCTCAATTCTTCCTTCCGTGGTTGTCTTTATTGTTTCTTTTTGCAATTTTTTTCTTTCCTTCTTTATTGTGTAGTTTTGATTTCTTCGCAGCTTCTTCCTCATTGCATTTTATCTTTTTTCTCTAGTGCGCTGGTATGCCCCCTCCGTAACATATTTCTTATTATTCCTCTTTACACGGGTATTCTTCCTCTGTGGATCATTATTTTTTTCCCCAATATTCTTTATAAGGGTATAGATGCCCTTACAGGTTTTCATCCTACCCCTCTACCTATCCACCGACTTATTCCATTTTTCAAATAGGTCCAGTGTTTCTTTCTATTGCATGGGTATTTTTTCTCCATGGTTTCTTATTTTCCTCCTCTTCCTTTTTTCTAAGGGTAGAGATTCCCTTGTGGGTTTTCATCCTACCCCTCGACCTATCTATTCCAGTTTTTAGATGGGATATATATATATATATTTCTCATTTCATATGTATCCTTCCTTCATGACTTGTTTCTTTTTATTCCTAGTATTCCTTCTAATATATAGGCCCTTGCAGTTCATTATCCTACCCCCTTGACCTATCCACTGAATTTATGGTTTTCAATAGGTCAGTATTTCTTTCTATTATTGTGGGTATTATTTCTCCATGGTTCTCTTCTTTCTCTTCATCTTTCTTTTTATAAGGGTAGAGATTCCCTTGCGGGTTTTCATCCTACCCCTTGACCTACCCGCCGAATTTCCAGTTTTCAAATAGGTCGATATATATATATATATATATATATATATATATATATATATATATATATATACTTTCTTGATTTTGAATAAGTCACATATATCTTGAGTCTTGCCCCATTCACATATCCTGGGAGCACTTTTAATTGTAAGGTTTGTAACTTTGTCACTCTGAAAGGTAATATCTCCTTAATGATGTATGGCCCTAGCCATCTTACCTTCAATTTTCTTAGTTGTTTATACTTGCTATCATATAAGAGTATTTGATCTCCAATATTAAATTATTTGTTCTTAATGTGGTGGTCATGCCACGCCTTCTGCCTTCTTTTTTCCTGGGTCTTGGTTATATGCATCTATGAACCTCTTTTCATCTAGTTTTTCTATTCTATTAGCCTTTCATGGAGTGAATCATCTTCAGTCATTATAAATGCCACTGCAATCCTCAAAGTTGGAAGCAAAAACTCTATGGGGACTGTGAATTCTAATCCATAGACTAATCTGAATGGGGAGTATTTTGTAAGCTTTTTGTAGGTTGTGCGGTATGCCCATAGAGCGACGGGTATCTTTAAATCCCAATCTATAGTTTGTAAAGAACAAATTTTTGTTAATACCTTCTCCAATACCTTGTTGAATGCCTCTACTGTTCCATTTTCTTGGGGATGGTATGGAGTTCTTCTATTATGGTTGATAATAAAATCACTCAATAGTTCTTGGATAGTTGCATTCACAAAATGTTTTTGTTGGTCACTGGTGATACTCAAAGGACATCTAAATCTTGTAATGATATTCTCATATATGAATTTGGTCAGTTTTTTTGTAGTACAGTATTTTGTGGGAACCACTTCTGCCCATCTTGTTAAGTATTATGTCCCAGTTATGATAAATATTTCCTGAGAATGTTTGGTAGGTGGTTTGATAGGTCCGATGAAATCAATGGCCAATTTTTCAAATGGCGCTAATGCCAAAACAGGTCTCAGTGGCATCTCATACCTTGCGTTGGGTTTCCCATCTCTCTGACATATGTCATAGGTCCTAGCATGTTTGTGAGCATCTTTAAAAAGTGTAGGCCACCATAGACTAGCCATCATTACTTTTCTTGTTGTCTGCTCTCCTCCATTATGACCGCCTGCTATGCCTTCATGTGCTTCAATCAAGATATTCTTCCTCTCATGCTCCAGAGCTACTCTTCTAAGGACATCATCTTGTCCCTTTTTATACAATTGTCCTTGAATCAATGTAAATGGAAATGCTCTACTTAGCAAAATTTCTCTTCTGCTGCTGGGTATAGTTACTTGGGAATTCCCCTTGTATGTAATAGTTGTGCAATTTCATCTAACTCTTTAGGTATGGATTTAATCCGGAATAAATGAGCACCAGGAAAATCATTATCTATAGGCCCCTCATCTTCTCACTTTTCAGTTCTTGACAAATAATCGGTTCATTGTTTAGTTTCTCAGGTTTTATTGCTATAGTAAAATCAAATTCCTGAAAAAGCATGAGCCATCTACATATTCTCCCCTGTAAGGACTAGTCTATTCAATATATACTTTAAGGGATCATGATCAGTATAAAATACAAAGGAGGTGGCTAATAAGTATTGTCTATATTTCATCAAGGCATAAACCATACTTAGTGTTTCCCTTTCTATTGTTGTATAATTTCTTTCTGCCTTAGCCAACTTCCTACTAGCAAATGTTATAGGATGATCCATCTTATCTCTAGGTTATGTCAATACAACTCCAATTGATATTCCAAATGCATCCACATGAACATGGAGGGGTATCTTCCAATCATGGAAAATCAAGATAGGTGCATGTAAAATTTTATCTTTTAGTATTTCAAATGCATCTGCACATTCTTTGGACCAAGGGATTTGTTTATTTGTTCTCTTCTTCAATAGTTCTTCTAGTGGGGCACTTATCTCTACATAATTTCTGATGAATTTTTCTATGATAACCTGTGTAACCAATATTTATCCGCACCTCTTTCTGTTTTTTTGGTGGTGGTAGATTAACAATCAAAAAAATCTTTAAAGGATCAATCAACAGAGATTCCTTACAAATTATATGTCCTATAAATGTTCCAAAGGGATTCAAGAAGATTCATTTGTTCAAATTCAATGATATTTGCAATGCTCTACATCTTTGAAACATATCCTTAATACTTGTATATGGTTCTTCAGTAGTCCATAAACTTGTCCAGTCATCAAGATAGAACCTCTAGGAAATCATGAATGAAATATTTGAACACATTAATCATGATCCTACTGAACATTTTTGGTGCATTCTTAATCCCAAATGGCATACTGTATACATAAATGACCCCCATTTTGTGGAAAAAGTGGTTTTAGGCTGGTCCTCCTGGGGTAATTTTTACTTGGTAGTAACCAGAGAAACCATCTGTAAATGAATATACTTCTCTACCAGCCACATTTTCTAATACTTCTTCTATAAAAGGGGTTGGGAATGGATCATGCACACATGTTTTATTTAACTCCCTTTAGTCTACACATACACGGATCTCTCCAGTCTTCTTGTTTTGAATTACCATGGGACTGATCCATTCTAAGTCATCAATGGGTTTGATAATCCCAGTATTTATCATTTTGTCAAATTCTGACTTCACCTTCACCTTCAAATTAGGATTCGTCTATATGGTCTCTTCTTTATTGGCTTGGATTCATATTTTATTTGAATTTTCATTGTTCTACCTCCTCTTTATTCCCTTCAACTCTTTGAAGTCCTTGGGAAAAATATCTTGGAACTCTTGTAGTAATTCTACTACTTTAGCCACTTCTTCCTCTGACCAATAGTCTCCAATTTTGGAAAACTTATCATCTCCATTCATCCTAATGTTCTCATTTATGATTTTTAAGGGTTGGTAATAATATTTTTTTCCTTCATCTTTATTTTCCACTACTTCTATTTCATCTTCTATGACCTTGTACCTCAAATTCTCCAGTTTTTCCTCCTTATCTTATTTTTAGACAGTGAAGCATCGTGCCATTTCTGGAATCTTCCTTTACAGTTTCTTGTGGCTTTAGAATCTCAGGTTCTGTTTTCTTCTTCTCTTCAAAACATTGCTTTTTTGCTTCATCTGGTGTCAAAAATAGGAAAGTTTGAATCTTTTGTAATGCCCTTAAGACATTTAAATCTGCGTCCCAAAAATTAAAGGTATGGAAAAATTCTTTAACTATTTGATCCCAATCTCTGGTCTCCCATCTAATTTCTTGATGTGAATACCAGGATCGCGGTATGGGCCCTAGGGTCCATACAAACAATTGAATCCATAGCAAGGGAGAAGTTTCCCCGTATAGTCGCCAATGTTGTTCACAAACTTGAATATGCTTCTACGGATCAGTTTCACCAATGTATTCGGGATCGTGGCATAGTAACCTTCACTCTCCATATATCTAGCTTTTAGCAACATTGTTACAGAGTTCCAGTGAGTTACATTAGGCTTATGTGTCACCCACCAACTTGCAGCATTTATAGTTAGGGTATCATCCAATGCCTCCATTCTTGCCTTCTCATTGGGAAATATCCTTTCCATGATTTTAATGTACCCTTCTAGATCTCCAAATCCTGAATACTTTGGAAAGGTTTGGTGGGATTCCCCATGGCTTAGCTTGTAAACTCTTTTAATTGGAAGATCTTTTACCTCTTCTTCTTTCATGAGAAAATCTATCTTGAGCTGGCATAAAAATATCATGTTCTTCTTCTTCCTGTGTTGCAAATATTATTCATCCTCTTCTTCAAATGTGTCTTTGGCGGGTGTAAAAATGTCACCCGTGGTATTATAGTTATCTTCTAGCGTGATGATTCTAGGTGTTATTCTTCTTGCGTAATGTAATTTTTGAGTTCTGGACTCTAGAAACCCATGTATCCAAGCTTCTACCACATTATCTGAACTTTTGGTGGTATCTTATGATTTAACTGAAATCTCACCATCCAAGTTTGGTTCAAATTCTTTGTCAATGTTAGAGAATTTTTTCAATGCATACACTCCTTGTATTTCATCAAAATCTTCCCCTCCTGTGTCATGCCATACTTCTTCTACCCATGTGGCACTCATTCCTGCATGTAATGGTACATGAACACATATACCATCTAATTTAATGTCACCTCTTCTTCTTCAGAATTTAACATTCCATTACAGTCTATAAACCATTCCAAGGCTAAAATGTCATTTTATGAAGGATTCTCAACCACATTCTCTACTACTTCAAAATTTACCATCTTCTTTATTCCCATAAAGTTTAATACTACATTCTTCATTACTTTGAGTGGTTGTCTTGATCATCCATTTGCTAACCCGATAAAGTATCTCACAGGTTCTAATATAGGCCTCCCAAACATCTCCCATGTAGTTTTAGACATCATATTGACATCTGCACCGAGATCAAGTAGTACTTTTATAATGGTGGTATCAAAGATATCAACTTCTAAGTAAATGGTGGACTTACACCATGTTCGTTGAGTACAAAATATGTTTCTTTTCTTCTTGTTGTGTCCTCCTTCAATTCTGTAGACGTGAAAATACCTTTCTTCTTTATTTCAATACTTCTGAATTATTTCAACTTGTCTACCAGCCCATGATTGATTTTTAATTTGGCTAGTTATTTTAAGGCAAATATCTCTTCTTCTATAAAATAGTTTTTCTCTCTTTCTTCCATGGTTTGTGCTTCCTTTACAAGTGCCCTACTCTTTTCAACTTCTTTTAAGTGCAAACCTAGCCTAATTTCTTTATCATTCCACTCCTCTTCATCAGAAGAATGTTGTTCTTTTGGTAGCCTTATTATTTTATTCTTTTTAGGTGTCACCTCATTCTTGGTGGCACTTCTGGTTGTAACAACTACTCTATATCAAGGTTCTTCAGTACTTTTTCCTACTTTTTCCACTTTTCTTCTCATATAACTTTCTTTTGCCTCTTCTTTCTTGTCTTCTTCTGTAGGTCTACTTCCTGAAGCAAAGACCCTTGTGGATTTATATTTTTCTATGGTCTCTTCATCCCAAGAGATTCTGGTGATGTGCTACATGTTTCTCTAAGCATCTACTCCCAAATCTTTTGACTTCGTTGTTCTACTTCTATAGAACTAGGAGGCTTTAGGAAAATTGAATGCATCATGTCCTTTCTCATGAAAAAATATAAAAAGATCAAACTCTGTACAATTTCTTGCAAGGTTCCCATCTTGTCCACATTTATAATAATTCATGGGTCTTCTGTCATGATATCCTCCTCCTTGGCTATCTCTGTAACCCCCGCAGTAACCATTATCATTGTAACCTTGATATTATCTACCGTCATGGTAGTTATCATAACCGCCTCTGTATCCACCTCTGAAACCTCTCCTATATCCACCTTGGTACCCTCCACGGTATCCTCTGTCATTATAGCCTTGGTAGTTCTGGTTATAGTAACCTCCCTGATACTCGCCTCCAAACTAAGGTTGGCCACCTTGTTGGTTTGAGTAATTTAGTGTAGTTATCACTGGTTGTGAAGGTGGCACATTTACTATAAGCATTTTAAGTTACCTTTAACGGGAGGGTAGTTTTTTACAAAACATTCTACCATTCTGTGAAATTTCTTGCCTAAGTTTTTAGGGAGTTGGGAGTTTTCCAAAGTCTGAAATTTTAGACTTCAGAATGTGGAGGTTCTCTTACTTTTGGTTTTGTGTTATTTTGTAAGTAAATTTTTTTCTTTCAGTTTTGAAATCTGAAATCCCAAAGTTTTGGAACTTCGGGCTTTTGGGTTTCAGAGTTCTAGTTGGCATTTTTGGTCATTTTAGTGTTCTAGTTTGAACTCTGAAAGTCTGAAGTTCCAAAATTTTGGAACTTTCAGGTTTTCAGGTTTCAGAGTCTCACTTTACACCTGGGGCTATTTTTGTTCCCATGAGTTCCGAAGTCTGAAATCCCAAAGTTCCAAAATTTTGAAACTTTGGTCTTTCAGATTTTCAGACTTCAGGTTTCACATTAGAATGGTCATGCTTGCATTTCAGATTTCAGACTCTTCACATAACATTTAATTCCCAACCACCCCACATGTGTTGGATTTTGGGCATTAATTTCAGGTTTACCTATATAAACTTGGATTTTCACCCGTCATTTTCACTTTGACACCTCATTTTTTACCACACATAATCATACTTTTAGGCATCGATTTCAAGGTAATTTTGGGTTTTCTTTAATATTTTGGTTTAGATTTCCATGGTTTTATTTTGTTTCTTTATATTTTATTCTTCCTTAATCTTGGAAGCCATTGTTGATTCATTATTTGTTCTTGTTCATTTTAAATATGTTATTTGTTCTTTCATTTAATCTTGCGAGCTTCAAATCATGCAGGCATCAAGTCTCATTGAACCCAAGGATTTTGAAAAACCTCATTTCAAGATCTTTGGAACCTTTTAGCTTTGGAGTTGGAAGTTGGTGTGCTTTTTTGGAGGTAAGAGGTCTTGTTTCAGAGGTCTGCATTTCAGAACTATTTTTTTGAGGAGTTTGATTTCGGAGTTCATTTTCAGAGTTAGCATATTTTTGGACCTTCGGGACTTGTTACTTTTTTTCGGGACTTGTTACTTTTCATACTTTCAAAGGTTTAATTTTTGGGTTTCAAACTGAGAAGAGTTTGGATTTTCAGAGTTTTGGGCTTCATCTTTTTTCAAAGTTAGATTCTTTTCAGAGGTTTTGTTTTTTTCACCTTTGGACTTCGGTGTTTTGAATTTTTCAAAATTGTTTCTATAAAAAAATTAAATCTCGATCAGGATCTAAACCCCAAACTGATGTCAACTTCTTCTTCAAAAGGAAAGGAAAAGATGAAGTATACCTTCTTAGGAGTTTCCCCTCATACATGCCTGTCCTCAGATTTGGGAAACATTGGAGACACAGACTTGGGACAGGTGGATATGCCAGAATTCTGGGAAAGATTAAGAGCCCCTAATAAAAAATCTTGGATGCAAGCCATTTTTGATAGTGGGCTTGCTCTCGCTACTGGTTTTCCTTCATCCATGCATTTCCCTGAGTTTTTCTTGGCTGCAGCAACTCACTTTGATAAGGCCTCTAAATTAGTAAAGGATGATGATGGAAAAGTTGTGATTAGGTTGGACACTGATTTTTTTGAAGACTTATTCAAACTTCCGGATGTCAAGAGACATGCAACAATATCCCCAGAGGCTGCAATTGAATACTGGGATAAGGAATCTGAACTATGTACAAAGATCATGATGAAGAATTATTTGGCCAAGAATGTTACTAAGCTCCCCAAAACATTGTTCCACTCAGACTTCATCCAGGAAGTCAATGACCTTATTGTGCTTTTGAGTAGAGTTTCGGGTCTCGCTTCAGCAAGATAATTTCAAGAGTGGATGTTTCTTTACATTGCTACCATTAAGAAACATAAGGAATTTATAAGATGGGGAGAACATATTAGTAGTTCAATTTGTTTTCAATTGGGAAATGTCTTGACTTTGAAAAACTTCTTCATGACTTCTTTCCTCGTCTATGCGGCAGCTGCCATGGGAGAATTTAATGGATTGAATACAAAGGGTGTTAGGATCATTTCACATATTTATGATTTTTATCCTCAACTCACAATGGAAGAAGGAAGTAAACATTTCCGCAAAGTTAATGATGCCTTTTTTGTTGTCTTCCTTTATCATTTTGATAAGAATTTGTACAATCACAGAATTTCTGATGAAGCTTTCAAGGAGGTAAGGGAATGGGGAGCCATATACCTCAATTCCCAACATTTACATACATCAGGGTTCCAGGTTTCCTAGGTGCTCCTAATAAATTACCAAGATTCCCGACTGATAAATGGGTCTTGTTAGAACTGGTTCGTCAGTTGTTGGATTATCATAAGATTCAAAATAAATGACATAAGGTAGGAGTCCAGTTTCCCATTTCAATTGGAAGATACACTTGTGCTAGCATTTACAAGGAAAATAATGTTGATGGAGAAATGTCTGAAGTTACCTTGCAAAATTTCCACCCTAGAACTAACTTTGATTATTGGGGAAAATTTAGTGAAACAGGGTTGGCTAGTTCCCATGTTCCTCAGTTAGAAGATATCTGGATCCACTGTTGAGATGAGGTCATCATTAGACAATGAGAATTTGAAAGGTTAACTCTTGATGAAGTTAAACAATATGGTATTACAGATGTTCCTGATGGAATTGAAGATGATGATGATGTGCTAGACCCAGTTTATAGGAGTGATAACATTTCTAATCAACCATTACCATGGATTGATTGGTATCAAGAAGAATGTTCTAATACAAAGGAAAGGGTGGGGCCCATCTTGCAAAGAACATATGATTGGTTAGCTACTTTGGGAATCTCACCCAAAGGGTTAGACCAACCTATAAGAATAGAAGCCCAGCCAACCCTAAGTTTTCCTACACCTACAAAAGGTAAGAGGTCTACTCAGAAGGCCACTCCAACTCCAAGAAATATCTCATTTATTGTTGGTGGTTCTTCTCTTGCAAAAATCCCTACTACCAAGGTTGTGTCTTCTACAGTGCAAGTATCTGAAGTTATTGATGTTAGTGCTTCTCTGGTTGTATCACAAGGTTTTCCACTTTCTCTTTCACTACCATTATCACCATCCTCAGCTCCACCACCTCCATCATTGTCTACCACTCCTCTGATCATCTCTACTTTTCCATCTCCATCTATGGCCCAAGTTTTCTCATCCCTTCTTGTTCTCTCAGTTGGAGAGATGATTGGGTCTCCACTTTCCACTCCATTTTCTCAGCAACTTCCATTTCCTTCCATTTCCATTTCCAGTCCTATTTCATCTACTCCTGAAGCTATTCTAACTCCCACACCATCTATCATTACCACTTCCATTTCAACTGTTGTACCTAGTGCTATTATTTTACCCAGTGCTCCAAGTTCAGCTATGACCATGCCACTTTCCTCTGCATCTGTTATACCTGAATGGCTATATCACCAGACCCCCAAGAAAAAGAAGAAGGTGCCCCTCGTAGATGTGATTGATCTAAGTGTGTTATAACCCACTCCAAAAAGGTAGGCCAAATGGCCAAGGATTGTTTCTAACTTATCAGTAAGCCAGTCAGGAGAAAGGTTCATGGAGATAGCCACCCCCACTGAAGGAAAAACCAAAGAAACCATTACTGCAGTAGATTATCAAATCTCTAGGTTTTCATTAGGAAAGGCAACACATGAGGGTGCAAAACAAGGATGTTCAAATGGCCCTTGGGAATTTGTTAGAAAAGTATGACAAAGATAAGGATTCTAAAGGATGAAATGAAAGCAAAGGTTGAGCAACTCACTACTCTTTTGAAGAAAGTCACACAACCTACTCCAACCACAGATCCTTCAACTATGACTGCTCTGACTATCTCTTCCCATCTTGATGATATCTCATATCATGAAATTGAGAAGATAGGTCAGAAGGGATGATCAGTTGATGGGTGGATTGAGTGTATGCTCCAGGAGACTAACCCTTTAATCAAAACAGTTGTGGAATTATACAATGATTTGCAAGATGGAGAAAGTTTCTATTCAGGAAAGCTAGATGAAATCCTCTCTGAAGATATTAATAATTTGAACCTGAATTTGACTACTTGGGAGGAAATTAGAGATATGAATCCAGATCTACTTCTCCAAGATGGTGTAATCGATAATGTCTCTAAGTTATTTGAGTATCAAAAGGCCATGGAATTCAAATCTCAGGTGTTGCAGGATTTAATCAAGAAATTGGAGGATAAATGTGTTGAAATAGTGGATGGACTAAGTGACATTTCAGAAGAATTGAGAATATTGATGCTCTTCCGATTGATCAGATTAAAGCAAGTTTCAAAGGTTTAGTTAAGGAGGATGATGAGGTAACTAAAACTTTCAATATTAATTCAATTCACAGATTAGTTTCATGTCAGAATTTCATAAGCCAGCTGAAGAAGGTGGTGAACAAATTGAAGAGACTTCCAGTCAAGGTTGTGAGAGAGGTTGATACAACAGATGTCATGAATCATTATGTGTGTGGGCTAGAGGAAGAAGAGATACAAGGAATTATCAAATGTTTCATTGATTACAAGCACCGTTTGGCTATGTGGGAAAAGGATTAGGAGAAACCTGAACAAGAAACAGATGTTGCAGGTCCCAGCTAAGCCTGGGTGGCCATTGTTGGAACGGCTCCAAAGCTCTGAGTCAGTCAAAGTTGCAGGGTTGACTTGGTCAAACCCGTGCAAAAAACTTTTCTATATTTATGGGAGCTTGTTCCCTTGAACTTAATTGCACTCTATTTTTAGTAACTAGTTAGTTAAAGGTTTAGCTGTAATGGCTCAACCTCTTGAAATCATAAATAGTTAGATGTATTAAGTTAAAAAAGAGACTTTTAGATCATTTAGGGCATTACTCTTCAAGCTTGGAAGAGTGCTTCATATACTTTGAGCCTTTTAGTTATATTCAGAACAATATTTTTCCATGAAATATTTGGTTTATTGTGTTAATCATTGATCAATTTATAGCTTGTGAATGTTTAATTCCTTGATGTGATTGGTTAATCTACCTTTATCTCAGTTATCTTATTTCAATCTATGTGAAAAAATGATATAGTTACTTTGAATATCAGTTGTGGAAAATTTATCTCCTTTCTGTTATAAAGTTGCATTATTATTTACAATCATAGATGGAGGAAGATTGCAAGACATGTGCATATCATATATTGTTGTGAGGAGTTGATTGTGCATTTAAGTAGGTCTATCTATTAAATATACTTGGTGCATCACCTTATTTTTATTTTTTTAATCCTAACTTTAAAAACATAAATTGAGTAGATTAGAGTTATTTTCAAATGTTTTAGCCTTGCATATTGATCTTAAATCAAGTGCTCCAAGTCTCAAAGGAATTCGGCCTTCTCCGGAGGTTCATCCCAAGGTGACAAGGTCCCACACCTTGGGGATGTTCCAACATTGCACGAGATCACTCAGAGATTCAACGGGTGTGTGATCCATGTGACAACAATTTTTGGCATGCCCGGTGGGACAAGAGTTGGTACTTCTCTTCATACTTGCATGAATCAAAGTACCTAGTGACTCCATTTCTCTAAATTTTGAATCTCAGTGTGTTAACATATGTGAAGAATTCAGACAAGAGCTTTTGTGAGATGAGAAGGAAATTATCAGCATATTGAGTTATCCTTGTCTCCTCCTCCAAGAAGAAGAAGAGGCATTTCAACATCACCAGTTACAGTGTCACCACATAGAGGTCATTCAACTCCTCCTTATGGAAGGTTCCCTCCACCTAGGAACAATCAACCTCTTGTTAGAATGGAAAGGAACCAAGTGTTTCCTCCATTCAATGCAGGAAACCCTCTTCTATTAGCCCAACGTGATCCTATACCTACTACTGCACTCAAAAGTCTACCCTTTTACATAGGGGAAACTCATATTACTCCTGTGGAACATATTCTTGATGTGGCCAACATTTGTGCAGTACATAATGTTACAGAAGACAATGTTGCGGTCAGACTCCTTGCTACTTCCTTCAAGGGAAAATCACTTCAGTGGTTTTGTGGGTTAGAGGCTGGTACTATAACCACTTGGGATGAGTTGGGGGAGAAGCTCTACAAATAGTTTGAAGACAAGAGTGACCACCTGTCACTCATGGAACAACTCACTACCATAAAGAGAGCTCCTCAAGAGTACATGAGTGATTTCAACTTCTGATTCCAAAAGACTTGGAACAGGATTCTGGCACTCATAAAGCCTTCTCCTAATAATGCATTTTTGTATTATTTATGAGCTTTGAACAATGATATAGTAGTTATGATCCAGTCCATGGGAGGGACCACACTTCCTAATGCCTATGAAGTTACAATAAGGGCTGAGAACTCTTTGATCCAAGTAGGGAA
The DNA here is from genome assembly GCA_019776745.2 of Taxus chinensis. Taxonomy (NCBI): domain Eukaryota; kingdom Viridiplantae; phylum Streptophyta; class Pinopsida; order Cupressales; family Taxaceae; genus Taxus; species Taxus chinensis. Next base: position 115,102 of record JAHRHJ020003544.1, read on the forward strand.
AATTGCACCCAGACCTCCCATGCCTTTTTTTGCTGAAACTTTCAAGTAATCAGCAGACCATTTCCCCTATTCCATCAACTTCTAGCCAACCAGTTGTGACTGCACCTGTTCCTTCAAATGATTTGGATGAGGTCAATTCCTTGCTACAAACTTTTGGGAATGAACTCGTAGCACTCAAGAGGAAACAATCTCAATATGCTCATCTGTACCAATCACAGAATCAACAATATCAGTCAAATCATCCACCATTTCAAGGGAATAATCAGGCACAAAATCAAGCCGCAAGTTAAGCTGCAAACATCAATCCCCTAAATTTTAGGAATCCCCTTGCTGCTAGTTCTTCTAGAGCTATTGTACCAGTCCAGAATAATCTAGTTCAAGACTATGAATGGTGTTATCCTTGTTCTCAACCTCACAATCAAAATATTTTCCCAAATGGAGTTCTGAGCTAGGAACTTATGGTTCAAAGTGTATCTACTCCACCAGAGGCAACAAAAAATTCATCTACACAGAAAGCATCCGATCAAGCACAGGCTCCTGAGGAAACCACTTTGCTAAATTGGCAAGAGGATGATTTCTACAGTTTGAATATTGATTCTTCATCAGTCGCATCAAATACCCACTCCAAAAAGAGGGAAATGGAATCCCAAGTTTCCAAAGCTGATCAAACATCTACTTCACAGCCTCGGCTACAAGTGGTAGTTGATACAGATGTGGGAAAGAAACTTCCAGAGTCACAGCCTAGCCTAGGTTGTGAGGAAAGAAGGTTCTTCAGGCATCACAGTACCCAACAAGCACTTTCCAAAAGAGGATTCTAATGCCCAAAGAAATATCAGCAAAGTAGGAGCAATTCCTTTCATTATTGTAGAGAAGATGAAGAAGACCAACCTGAGTGTTACCATGTGGGATGCACTCTCAATTCCTTCTCAAAGAAACTTGTTGCAAGAGGCTCTGAAAATTTTTGGTACAACTGATAGATCATCAGGTCATGGAGCAGTAACTGCTACAAGTTTGTGTCAGCCATGGAAGGGAAAAGTATTGTTAAGACAAAAAAACCACCACCATTCTATATTTCCCTGATCATTGGTGATCATTTGGTACATAATTGCATGATTGATTCTGGTGCCAGTAGCTCAGTCATGCCCAAGAAAATTACAGATGTGCTAGGAATCCAATACACATCAATCTCTAGAGGAGTTGTTCAGTTGGATGGAACAATGGTACAGACCATTGGAATCATCAAAGGACTTCAGCTTACTATTCATGCATGCCCCAGTTTTTCGTTCACACAAGACATATCGGTCATTGATCTTCCTCCTCTTTTCACCATTTTCCTATCACGAGATTTCACTGCCAAAATGGGTGGTTACCTATCAGCTAACTGGTCACATATGATTCTCAGGACTCGGTACGGAACCAAGGTGACTATAAGGGAAGAACCAATTTTTCATAATCATGTGGAGCCCCATACCGCTAGTCTTATAAATGGGAATTACACCATTCATGATCCAGAAGAAGAAGATGTTGATCACGAACCAATCACTCTTGTAGAAGAGTTCCAGACACTGTTTGGATGAGGTAAGTATAAATCATCAGTATGACCCATATGTTGAAGCATTGGTGGAAGAAGAATCTGGTTACTATTTTTAGAAGAGATGGGATTGGGTACATATTGTATTCACGAAGAGGATGTGATCATACCACAACTCATCAAGCCCCAAAACAGCTCTGAAGGACTTTGGCAACTATTTTTCGATGGCTCAAGGAGTAAAAATGGAGCAGGTGCTGGTGTCATGATGATTTCTCTAGAAGGAAGTAAATATTTTTCATCCTTTTGATTACAATTTAGCTGCACTAATAATGTTGTTGAGTATGAGGCTTTGGTACAAGGAATTCAACTAGCCCTAAAAAGGGGTATCAAATCCTTGATTGTTTTTGGAGATAGTGAGTTGATAGTGCATCAGGTAAGAGCTCGTAGTGCATAAAAAATGATCTATTGAGATCTTATAAAAATAGAGTATGGAGTTTGATTGAAGATTTGAAGCTTTTGGGATTCACATGGTTCCTAGGAATCAGAACCAAGATGCAGATAGACTTGCAACTATCGGCTCACAGTATGACATTCCTACTGATGTAATGAAGGAAGGATTACAGTCTGTTAAGATGGTTGTTCATCTAGCAGTTCCTGATAATGCAGGAAGTTGGCAGGTTTTTGACAGTGATGAGAAGATCATTCTTTTCTTATAGGAAGAAGTGGAGTTTGCTGCAAAAAATCAAGCTAAGTTAAAAGAAGCATACGGTGACCAAATCATTCAATTAAAAAGTAACAAATTACCAAAGGATTTGGTCACTCTTGAGTCCATTTTTAATTTAGATGATCAAGTTAGAAGGCAAAATTCTAATATGGTAATCAAAGAGGACGATTTTGAAGAAGTTGAGGTAGTAAATAAAAATGTTCTATAGATCAGAAAAGTGTGTACCCCAGAGGAGAAAGAGGATTTCATCAAAATTTGTGAAGAATATAATGATGTTTTTTGCATGGAGTTATAAAGATCTGTGTGGTTTTGATCCAGGTTTGGCACAACATACCATCAAACTTGATCCTAGTTCCAAACCAGTCCATCAGAAAAAGAGGCCGGTTAATCCCAAAATTGAGCCACTGATGAGAAAGGATCTGACCAAGCTTGTTGAGGCTTGCATCATTTTCCAATTAAGCATTCCTCTTGGGTAGCAAATCTAGTTCTCGTAAGAAAGAAGAATGGAGAAATTTGGTTGTGTGTAGACTTCAGGGATTTGAATCGTGCTTCTTTAAAATACCATTATCCTCTTCCATCAATGGATTAAATTCTTCAAAAAGTGGTTGAAGCAAAAATGTTCTCCTTTCTTGATGGATATTTGGGTTATAATCAGATTCTGGTCAAAGAATCTGATCAATTCAAAAACATTTCACTACTAAGTGGGGCACTGTATGCCTATAATAAAATGCCATTTGGGTTATCTAATGTTGGTGCTACCTTCTAAAGGGCCATGGACATGGTGTTCTAGGGACTAACCAATGATATTATCCTGGTGTACTTGGATGATATAACAGTGTATTCCAAACATGTGAAGGATCACATGGCTCATTTGAGGAAAGTATTCAAGAGGTGCAGGGAGTTTGGATTTTCTTTAACTCCCAAGAAATGTATTTTCATTGTACAAGAAGGTAAGTTTGCTAGGGCATGTGGTATCTACCGAAGGATTGTCCATTGATTCAGCTAGAATACACTCGATATTGTCCCTATCTCTTCCAAGTCACAAGAAAGGACTTCAGAGTTTTCTTGGAACAATAAATTTTGTGTGGAGATTCATCCCTCAGTTTGCAGCCCTAGCCAAACCATTAACAACCATGTTGAAGAAAAATATACCTTTCTCATGGAAAAAGGAAGGGAAGGAGAGTTTTGAAGCCATTAAGGCAAGCCATTTCTCAAGCACCTACGTTGGTGAATCCAAGGTTTGACAGGGATTTCATTCTCTATGCCTTTTCAGTCAAGAAAGTATTTATGGGATTCTCACTCAGCAAAATAATGAATCAATGGAACAACTGATTTCCTTCTTTAGTCAATCCCTAAAAGATTATGAGCTCAAATATTCATTTGTTGAGAAACAAGTTTTTTCTGTTATTCGGGATTTGAAGAAATTCAGACACATGTTGTCCAATAACAAGATACATTTGATGGTGTCTCATCCCAGAGTTAAATATTTTTTGCTAAATAAAGATGTGAATGAGAAACATGTCAGATGGGTCACTAAAGTGATGGAATATGATGTACACATTAAGGTCACTAAGCTCATCAGGGGTAAAGGTCTGTGTCAATAGTTAGCTACAGATTTGGAGTCAAAGGTAGAAGAAGACACAGTGCTCCTTAATGAACCTCAAGATGATAACCAGATTGATTGGTTGTCAAAAATGAATTTTTTTCTCCTTTCAGAATAATACCCTACAAGCATGGAAAAAGTCCAAAGACAAAGTTTCCATCTTCAGTCTATTCCTTATGTTATGGTGGACAATGTTCTCTTTCAAAGGGATTTGAATGGTGTTTTTCTTCGGTGCATAGGACTAGAACAAGGTAAATAAGGTACTAGAAGAATTTCACAATGGTCTATCAGGGGGCATTACTCTACATGCACAACTGCTACAAAGATCATGAGAGTTGGTTACTATTGGTTGAATTTATTCAAAGATACCCATTTTTGGGTAAGGAAATGCAAGGAATGTGCTTTCTTCATAGGAAAGCAGAGATTGGCAGCCCTGCCTCTTCACCCAATTCAGGTCGACCAACTCTTTGTCCAGTGGGGGTTGGATTTCATTGGGATGATTAATCCTCCATCAAGTAATGGACACAAATGGGTCCTCACCATGATGGATTACTTCACTCATTGGATAGAAGCCATGACACTTAAAGAGGGAAATGAAAAGGTTGTCCTTGATTTTCTGGAGGGGATAATGACATGTTTTGGTGTCCCATTTACAGTAATTTCAGACAATGCAATGGGTTTTCTTGGTTTGAAGTTAACTGAATGGGCTGTCAAGAATGGGGTTTATCTCAAAACTTCATCCAATTATTACCCACAGGGGAATGGATTAGCTGAGTCTAGTAACAAGAATCTCATATGGATCATCAAGCGTACAATGGAAACCAATAGAAGAACTTGACACACTCAGCTCAAAACTACCCTGTGGGAAGATCGGATCACACCCAAAAGGGCTATTGGGAATTCACCTTTTATGCTAGTATATGGAAGGGAAGAAAAACTCCGGCTATCTCTAGAGTTGCCTTCTTTGGAATTGTCACATCAACTGGAACTTATGAAAAGTGATTAAATGAAAATTAGGTACTCTGAACTGATGGAGCTAGAAGAAACAAGGAATAAGGAAATGAAGACTCTAGAACAACACCAATCTCAAGTTAAAATATATTTTGACAAAAGGGCATCCAACAAGGAGTTCCATGAAGGAGGTTTGGTTCTCAAATGGGATGCTGACAGGGCCAAGTTGGGTATGCATTCTAAATTTGATTCCCTCTGGAGTGGACCATATATAATCACAAGTTGCAAGGAATCAAATTATTTTTTCTTATCTAGATTCAATGGATAAGAATTTTCTATTCAAGTGAATGGGATTCATCTCAAAGCATTATTTTGAGAATTTTGTGTATGGACAATGTTTTTTTTGTTCATTTCCTCCAAGTGCTTCGCACATTGTTTTGTTTTCTTTTCTGTTTCTTTTTTGTTTTTGTTTTTTGTTTTGGTGTGTGCTCTGAATATATTTTTAAGACTCTTTTTCCCAATGGATGGTATAAGGCTACTGGCCTAATGCTTAGCAGGTAGGCATTCCCTGGATGTCACCAAAAATGTTAACTTTTTAAGTTACCTTTAATGGGAGGGTAGTTTTAAAAAAAAAATTTTCTACCATTCTGTGAAATTTCTTGCCTAAGTTTTTTGGGGAATCAGGAGTTTTCCAAAGTCTAAAATTTTAGACTTCAGAATGCAAAGGTTCTCTTACTTTGGGTTTTGTGTCATTTATAAGTAAATTTTTTACTTAGAGTTTCTGAAGTCTGAAATCCTGAAGTTCAAAATTTCAGAACTTTGGGTTTTCAGGTTTCAGAGTTCTCATTGACATTTTCGATCATTTTAGTGTTCTAGTTCTGAACTCCAAAAGTTTTGAAGTTCTGAAATTTCAGAACTTTGGGTTTTCAGGTTTTGGAGTCTCACTTTACACCTGGGGCTATTTTCGTTCCCGAGTTCCGAATTCTGAAATCCCAAAGTTCCAAAATTTCAGAACTTCGGTCTTTCAGATTTGGACTTTAGGTTTCACATTAAAATGATCATGCTTGCATTTCATATTTCAGACTCTGCATAACATTTAATTCCCAACCACCCCACATGTCAGCTTTTGGGCATTAATTTCAGGTTTACCTATATAAACTTGGATTTTCACATCATTTTCATTTTCACTCTGACACTTCATTTTTTACCACACCATATCATACTTTTAGGCATCAATTTCAAGGTAATTTTTTTGGGTTTTCTTTAATATTTTTGGTTTAGATTGCCATGGTTTTGTTTGTTGTTTCTTTCCATTTTCTTCTTCTTAAACATGGAAGCCACTTCCGATTCGTTGTTTTTTTTGTTCATTTTAAACATGTTATTTGGTCTTTCATTCAATCTTGTGAGCTTTGAATCATGCAGGCATCAAGTCTCATCGAACCCACCTTTTTGGAGTTAGCACCTTTTCAGACCTTCGGGACTTGTTACTTTTCAGACCTTCATGACATGTTGCTTTTCAGACTTTTAAAGGTATGATTTTTCAAGACTTGAGATATTTTTGGATTTTCAGAGAGCTTCATCTTTTTCGGAATTAGATTATTTTTAGAGGTTTTGTTTTTCTTACTTTGGACTTTGGTGTTTCAGAGTTTTCAAATTTGTTTCTATAAAATTTTCAAATATCAATTAGGATCCGTACCCCGAACTGAATTCTTCTTCTTCTTCAAAAGGAAAGGAAAATATGAAGTTGTTGACCTCTCAAAATTTCCCCTCTTTCGAAAGTCAAAAAGTTGAAAATTTTGAGTTAACACCTTTTTATGATGTTCTAGTGAAGAGAAAAGTTGAGGAGTTGGGGAAAATTCACATTTTTTGAGTCATTTTAGTGATTTGTGGGTCTGTGGACATTTTTGTCCCATATGTCCCAAGTTCTGCCGGACCCTCTGTTCCCCGATCAGCCACTTTCCCTGAAAATCTGTTAACTTTCGGTTATGTCAGAACTTTTTGTTCCAAATGTTCTAAGTTCACCCGGACCCTCTGTTCCCTGATCACCCGCGTCGGCCGCATCGGGCCCTTCACGTACTTTTGTCTTATCTGTCCCAAAAGTGTCTGTGCATTCCATCCCCACTTTTCCTGCATCGGTTGAATCATAAATCGCATCAGCATCCCTTCACATCCCTCACATTTCTAAGTTCCTAGACTACCATGCCCTTTTGGCCCGCATTACCCACATCGCCTGTGTTAGCCGGATCACATCTTCGTGTCCCTCATGTCCCAAATGTACCAAAGACCATACGGGCTAGTTTTTTCCACTCTTCCCGATGCTTTCCTTTTTGAGTCGGTGCATATGAATTTAATGTGCATTTATAACCTTCTCTCTCCTAAAATGGCTATTTAATGGGACTACCCTCTACGCATTTTACACACTACTTACTTGCTACCATTCGCTCAAATCCTTACAACTAAGACCGTCTGCTCATGCTCCCATTCCCTTTGCATTTTTCATTGCGAATTCAAGCTGTGAAGGTTGTTTCTCTGTACACTGCCAACATGAAGATCAAATTTCAAGGTTAGGAACATGTTTCACCACTCGAATCTTCTGTTCTTGATATGGGGATAGTGAGGTTCGTCACCTGGATTTTGGTAATTTCTGGAGTAGGTTGACTAACCCTAATCCTTCTCCCATGGCACAAATGATCAATGACAGTGGCCTTACATTTGTTACGGGTTTCCTGATCTCAATACAATGTGGCGACACTATGCTCACCTGCGGGGCTCACTTCAACCCTGACACGAATGAATTATCTAATGTGCACGGGGAAATGATCGCCAAACTAGATTCTGATGCCATTACTGTTGTTCTAAAGATCCTAGAACTTGAAAACTCTGTTGTTATCTCTCAAGCTCAAGCACAGACTCTTTTCGAGCAAGACAGTGATAAATACAAAGCGAGGATAGAAAATTCATGGTTGAAGAACCCTAAAAAGGGAGCATCTCGACTTTCCAAGGCACTATTTAGGGCTGATTTTAACGAAGAACTATCTGATTTCATCATCTTGTTAGCCCGTGTCATGGGATTACCCTCCACCAATGAATTTCACTTTTGGATGTGCCCGCTCATCAACATCATCTACGAAGGTAGCCAGAACATAAATTGGGTAGAAATCATTTGCATGAATTTGACAGAACAGTTGTCCAATGTGCAACAGACCAAGAAGTTCTATATGACTTCTTATCTTATGTATACCCTAGCAGCATCTCGGCAATGGTTTGGTTTCACATACATCGAGGGTCGGAAGGATGAACCCATTTATGCATACTGCCCTCAGTTCACCCTTGAAACCAGCAACCATAACTTCAAGGAGGGTGAATGATGCTTTTACCATGTACATTGTGAGGCTTCTAGAAAGTGATACTGCCAGAAGATTTTCTGATGAGGCCATGAACCTGATAGAAAAATATGGAGCTTTCTTCATTCAGTTCAGAAGGTTTTCATATATCAGGTTAGCCAGTTATGAGAACACACCTCTCAAACTCCCTATGTTTTGTAATGATAAGATGGCTTTGATTGAAGTATGCAGGCAATTGGATAAGTTACATAGAACCTGCAGAGACAAGAAAATATTTGGGCTGCATTTCCCCATATCCTTGGGTAATTATACATGTAAAACAGCTTTGGATGCTCAAAACATAGAAAGGGCCCTTGCTCCCATCACTGTTCACTTCTTCAGGCCCAGGACCTATTTTGATTTGAAGAAGTTCATTGAGCTAAATCTCAGAATTAATTATCATCACAGATCAGATACTGAGGACTACTGGGCCGATTGTGCAGATGACTTTGAAGCAAGGTGGAGGCATTATGGCAGATTCTCTCTCCAGCTGATAAAGGAGCTCAATCTATATCAAATTCCTGAAGGGCTTCAAGATGACAATGCAGACCTGTTGTCATATGAATATGATACATTGATCAAGCATACTCCCTTGGAGGATCTGGACTGGTACAAGAGGGAGAAGGATGACTTGGCTGAGATTCTGGCCCCTGTCCTTGTAAGAACCAAGGTCTGGTTTGACAAGAAGGGTCTGAGAGCTTAAGAAGAATCCAGGAGAATCTTCCTCCAAAGATACTTCAACCCCTAGGAAGGAGTCACATACACCTAGCTCGGAGGTACCTGCACAAACTCCTCCTCCTTCCTCAAATAAAGAACCTGAATCATCCACCCCTTCTTCATCTACTCAAGTATACCAAAAGAAGGTGAAAGAGGTTAAACAGGAGCTGATTGAGGAAGATCCCCTGTTAAAGCATTCAGAATGACCTTCGGGGCCAAATAACATCATTGTTCTTAGTGAAAGTGATGATAGTGAAGTGTCAGTCCCTGCAGGAGCTTCAGAAGCTGCAATGGATAAAGGGAAGGAAGTGCATAGCACTGAACCTCAAGGTACCACTGATTCCTCTACCCAAGAAGTTCCAGATACTCCACTCACATCTCTACTGGAAGCAACAGTAGTAAGTACTTTAAGTGCCATGAGTTCTCTTGCTCTTGGATCTCTTGCTCCTCCTTCTTCCTCCACTTTTGCATGGGTACAACCCTTGGTTGACAGCAGGAAGAGGAAGCCTTCTTCTCGATTGACAGGGCCAAATTTTGATGTTGTGGCAGCCTTGTTGGGCACTACTCCTTCTCCTACAAAGAGAGCTAAAACAACTTCAAGGATAGTGACAGATGTCCAAGGCCAGAAATTTCTTGAGGTAGCAAAACCTAAGGTTGATAAGGCAGAACAAGATCTACTAGCCTCTGATCTGGAGCTTTCTAGGATTCCAATGGGAGAATCTACCCCTGAGAGTGAGGTGCATAACCTCCAGGAAATAGTAACCAGAGTTATTGAGAGAGTAGAAAAAGGTAAACAGACTATAGAACAGCTGGAGGAACAAGCTCAAATTCTTTCTAGCTTCATCAAGTCGTTATTATCTAAGGACAAGGTTTTGGATCCTACCCCACTGACTTCCCTTCCGCCACCTATGATTCTTAGTCAAGATGAAGTTCAAAGCATTAAATACATACACAGGTATTCCATCTACGGGAGAGCTATGGAAGCCATGGTGGATGACATGATCATTGCAGGTTTGAATTTCATTGTAGAAGCCTTCAAACTCAATGAGAAGGTGACTAATCTGCAACAAAATCTCTCCTCCGCAATTGGGACCATGGATAAAGAACTTAAACTTTGGAGTAGCTGCATAGTGGATCTTCACCTGATGGGACAGGCTGATGAAAATATATTGATGGCCAACAAGGTTTTTGATGATGCCAAAGACAATTTATCAAGGTCATGGGTTTTCAGCATGGAATGGAAAATAAAAGTTCTAGAGGAGGCTTTAGGAGAGTTGAGGAACAGTTGGCAGAAGGGAGAAGCCTTCAAAACTTGTGTTGTATCCACTTTCAAAGATATTCACTGTCACCTTCATGATGAAACTTCAGGTGTTCCTTTCTCCCTCCAAGAAATTAAAACTCAATTCAGGGCATTTGTTAAAGAAAACTTGTTCAAGGAGGAATCAATTACCAAAGAGAAGATAAAGGAGATTTTCTCTCTTCAATCTGCTATTGAAGAAGCTAATAAAGAATACCATGCACACACTGAGTTTGATAAGGAGATGGAGAAATGCCTAGGTACTTGGACTCAAGCTACTGCCAACACATCAGTCCCATGAGGCAGAGACATAGTGGAAGCATTAAAAAAGTTCAGGCAATGAATCCTCAAGTCGGTGGGCCCTCCTCAGCAATAGGCAGTTGTTTTCCCTTCCAGCTTCTCCCTTCCTTCTTTTTCTCAAATCGGGATTATTGTAATTAGTTAAGGGTTTTGTGTCAAGCATCTCCTTAATTAACATTTTAGTTAAAAGAAGTAGTTACCAAGTGTAACTAATTTGTAAGTTATATAATGGGCTCTCTACGCCATTCCTAAGGGGCGGGGGGGAACTGGGTTTATTTTTGAAAGTGTTAAGGAGTAAAAATCAATCAATACAAAAGATCTTTCTTTCTATGTCTATCTGGTCTTGTTCTTTCATTACTATCTGTTAAATGTTATTGAATCATTTATCTATGTTACTTCAAGAAGCTTTGTATTCCTGTAGATGTAATTTCTAGAACTTTGTGTCTTTGAAATAACATCTTATTGTCTCAAATGCAAATGGTTCTGTTCCAAATAATTTCATTTTGGCATGTGTAAGTAATTATTTTGTTATCTATATTTCTTGAAAGTGCCTTTCTGCCCCTTCCTACAACTTAATTCCTCTATCCTTTTGTATTGATGATCCGTTCTATTTTAACACTTTCATGATATTTGAGTTCCCCATTAAAAATATACAATGTACATGTGTAAATAACTTTTTTCCTTTAAATAAGGGAACCTTTCCCATTAAAGAGGAGGGACTTTCTATCCCTTGACTGTTGTTCTCAATAAAGTCCTTTTTGACGACCAATAATTTTTGGTGACTCCGCTGGGGATTCATTTTTTAATGTACTCCAGTTCTATAAACAATTTCTTGATCATTCTTTGATCTAGCGACTCTACGTTTTACTCGCGGAAGGAGGGCCCTTGGTATTGAAGATTCTCAGTTTCAGCTTTTGGAGCAGCAAGGTTTCCCTTTTCCTTCAACAGGAAGAAATAGAAGAGCTCATTCAACAAGCACTCCTCCTGTTGAAGATAGAACCCCTGTAGGTGGTATCCCTCCAGAGCAACTCAGCCCTAATCTTCGCGCTTTGATTCTTGCTGGTGGTTTAGTTCCCCTTCAAGTAGTCTTTCCAAGGATGGCAGCCCCATTACCTTGGGGCCATCGTGTTGGGCCTCTCACCCTTCCTCAGCCTTTGCATGAGTTACCCAGGGGTAACAAGAAGAAATTCCCCAAGTTCAGAGGTGATGTCAAGGTGCTTCCTGATGAACATATCGCAGCATTCATAGTTGCATGTGGAGTCCTCGGAGTCGAACATGAAGATGTCTCGGTGAGGCTTTTGTAGAGACTTTACAAGAAAATGCAGCAGATTGGTTCTATCACCTTCCTGTTGGGGCCATTACCAGTTGGACCACGATGAGAACAAGATTTGAGAACCGTTTCAAACCTACAGAGGATGTACATGCTTTGCTGGCCCAAATTTCTCAAATAAAGAAGGAATCACAAGAACCCATGAGGGAATTTGTGGCTAGATTCAACAAGTTGATTAAAAAAATCCCACCAGACACTCAACCTGTAGATCAAATTCAAAAATGTTTCTTCCTGAACGCTCAATTACCTGAAGTTAGCTACGCATTGAGAAGAGCCAATCTCGCAACATTGGCTGAGGATCAGAGACTAGCTGTTAGCGTTCAAGATGATTTGATTATGTCTGGTAAGTTGAAAAGAGACCCTTCTAAATCTAGAGCTTCTTCTTCCTCCTCTTCCACTCTCGGACCTAATACTGATCCATTAGTACAAAAGCTTGCTAATGACCTCATTGCCATCAAAAAACAATTGGCTCAGCACGCTCCCTATGTGGATGTTCCAAGGAGGAATTTTCAACCTAGAAATCATTTTCCTACTTCTCAGACAAGGCTAGCACTTGAGGGGCCACCCATCAAGGTCCCTGTTAATGCAACCTGTGAGGTTGAAGAACCTGAAGATGAAGAGGTTAATGAAGATTATGAAGAACTGGAGGAAGAAGCTAATGAAGAGATAGAGGAACTTGAGGGATCTCGAGTTAATTTCTTCACTACAGAGGGTGTTGATGAAGAAGATGATTATGATGAAGTAGTAGCAGATATGAATAGTGAATCTTATGCTATCATGACTTGAGAGTAGACAAATAAAAGGGAGAAAGTTATTCATCCCACTAAAATATCCAAGGAGCATCCCACGACTATCCCTGTTATTGCAAAAAGTGGATCTTTGATTCCCACTACGTCCACGCAGAAGATGAGTTCTACCAATTCTTCTCTTCCTAAGTCTACTGTTAAAGTTTCTTCTTCTACAGCTCCTAAATCTAATAAGCCTAAGATTCCTAGTGATGATAGCCCATCCACCTCTAGATCTTTCAATATCATTGATCACCTTAAAAATACAAAGGTTCAAATTTCAGAGGCTGAGTATTATCAAACTCATCCTAAAGCTTTTGCCAAAATGGTTCACTTTGTCAATTCCCACTCCAAAACTACCTCTAAAGGCCTTTTTCCTACTATGTCCTCTGCACCCCAACCCAACCTTGTAGCTGCAGTCACCTCACCTAATGAGAAGATCAAACCATTTTATGTGACCCTTCTTATAGCAGGCCATAAACTCAGCAACTGTGTCATAGATTCAGGAGCATCAGATAATGTAATGCCTGCCAAAGTAGCCCATGCTTTGGGTCTAACTCTCACATGCACTTATGGGTCTTGTTATTCCATGGAGAGTAAGGAAGTGCCCCTAGTTAGAAGAATTAAAGATGCACAAGTAGGTTTTGCTACTTTACCTGAGAAAAAAGTCTTGGCTACTATTTTAGTAGCAGATATTCCTCACTCATATGGTATGTTGCTAAGTAAGAACTTCTACGAGGATGTGGGAGGAGAAATTCAAATGGATTGGTCACATGCCCTCATACCAGTTAATGGAAAAATGAAAAACCTATTTCCTGAGAAGCAATCTAAGTATATTGTACAAAATACGGATAATCCCAAAGCACAAATACTTTATGAGGATATTGGGCATGGTAACTATATGATTATGTCTCCGGAGGAAACTCAGCTTCCCAAAGAATTTCTTCATGATCCTAATGGTGTTTGGAATTTAGAATTTGATGGAAGTTGTTCCTCGGCTGGTTCTCGAGCCGGTGTAGTGTTAATATCCCCTGAGGGAAAGGTTCATCCTTTCTCATTCAAACTACAATTTGAAAATACCAATAATATAGTAGAGTATGAAGCTCTCATTCTTGGACTTAATGTGGCAAAAGAAAAAGGTGTGAAGAATCTTCTAGCTCGCGGAGATGCATAAATAGTTGTTAAACAAGTCAAAGACCTTTTTTAAGTAAAGAATATAAGGTTGAAGCATTACAGGAATCAGGTTTGGGATTCTATTGAATTTCTTGATGCCTTCTCCACTGAAGTAATGCCTAGGGAAAAGAACACTAGGGCTGATTCACTAGCTATCTCAGGATCGTTGCTAATACCTCATCCTGACTTCTCTCAAGATAGGTTTACCATTGAGATGATCCATAGGCCCAGTGTGCCTGATAATGCAAGTAACTGGCAAGTTTTCAATGATGATCAGAATTTTCTTTCTTTCTTGGAGCTCAGGGATAACTTTGAACAATTGTACTTCAAAGGGAGTGACAATTTGCCTCGTGAGAGTGTATCTTCCAATGAAGAGGGTGTCAAAGAGGAAATAGATCAAGATGGGTGCATCAAACTCAAGGGTAACAAGATTCCTAAAGGGTTGGTGAGTTTAGAAGAATTTTTTGATAAACATGATAGGTATGTTAAGTCTAAAGCTTCTACTGGATTACAACAATCTGCTGAGTATGAAAAGATTAATATTGGGAGCTCTGCTGACCCCAAGATGGTGAATGTTGGAAAATGTTGTACACCAGAAGAAAAGAAGAAGGTGGTGAACCTACTAAAGAAGTATAGGAATGTTCTTGCATATTCATATGAATATCTACAAACCTTCCAACCAAAGGAGACACAACATTTCATCCCTCTCAAACCTGGGATTAAACCTTTCAAGCAAAAGAAAAGGCAATACAATCCAAAGATTGCTGACACTATTTTTCAGGAAATACAGAAGTTGTTAAAAGCCAAAATTATTTTTCCCATTCACCATTCGACATGGATTTCCAACATCATTCCTGTCAGGAAACAAAATGGTGAGATTCGTATATGTGTTGACTTCATGAATCTGAATCAAGCTTATTTGAAAGACAACTACCCTCTACCCATGATGGATCAAGTTTTGTAAGTTTTTACGGGGTCTTAAATGTTGTCCATGCTTGATGGCTTTTCAGGGTATAACCAAGTAGAATTCAATACCACAGATCAGCACAAGATGACCTTTACCACCCCCTGGGGTAATTTTAACTACAAGAGGATGCCTTTTGGACTCATTAATGTTGGTGCCAATTTTCAAAGGGCTATGGAATTGGATTTTGGAAGCTTGAAAGGTAAATGTGTTGTTTTGTGTTTAGATGACCTAACCATGTTTTCTAAAACTAGAGCAGATCATTTTCAGCATCTGGAAATAGTTCTCTTGAAATGCAAAGAACATGGGATCTCTTTGAATCCCAAGAAGTATGTCTTTTGTGTCCCAGAGGGAAAATTTTTATGGCATTTTGTCTCTAAAGATGGAACCAAAATTGATCCTGAATGAGTTCATGTTATTCATCAAATTCCACTTCCAACCAGCAAGAAGGGAGTGCATTCTTTCTTCAGTAAGATCAACTTTCTGAGAAGATTCATCCCTGATTTTGCAGAGCTAACTTTGAATATCTCCCAAATGATAAAAGGAAAACAAATGTTTGGCTAGTATTCTGAAGGGAAAGATGCCTTTGAAGGTATTAAAAAGGCTATCACTAGAACACCTAGCTTAGCATGTCTAGATTTTAGTAAATATTTTATTATCTATTGCTATGCCACAGATAACACCCTGGCTGTTTTCTTGACTCAAAAGGATTCTAATGATCATGAACTTCCAATTGCATTCATGAGCTACATTCTTAAAAATCATGATTTTAAATACACAATGATGGAGAAACATGCTTTTGCAGTGGTTAAAGTTGTCAAGTAGTTTCATTTTTATATTCTTAATTCTCACTCCACAGTACTTGTTCCTAACACAACTATCAAGTTTATTCTTACAAAGCAAGATTTTGGAACTAAGTGAGGGAACTAGGTGGCGAAGGTTCAAGAATATGATATTGACATCAGACCAACCAAACTAGTCCGTGGTAAAGGCTTGTGTGAACTCATTGCTGAAAGAGTTGGACATGATTTACCTAAGGATGAAGTTGATGTTCCTACTATTATGTTTCTTAGCTCAATTGATGAATGGTATGCTGATATCACACATTTTCTTACCTATGGAGAATGTCCTTCTCATTTGAATGCCAAGGAGAAAAGAGCTATCAAGTTAAGATCAGCCCAATATGTGTTATGGGAGAATGCTTTCTTCAAATGTGGGATGGATGCAAGATTTCTGAAATGCGTTGATAAAGAGCAATGGAAGAAGCTTCTTTCAGCTTTCCATGATCAAGCATGTGGAGGCCATTACTAATATACTATCACTGCTCACAAGATTCTTCATGTAGGATACTATTGGCCCACCTTGTTCAAAGATGCATCAAAGTGGATTCATAAATGTGAAGCTTGTCAGACCTTTGTGGTAAGACCCAAGTTGGTTGCCTTGCCACTTAAACTAGTTGTGATTGAAGAACCCTTTCAACAATGGTTATATTGGCTAGATGCTTTGGGAATATCACCCAAAGGGTTATACCAACCTATAAGAATGGAATCCCAGCCAACCCTAAGTTTTCCTACACCTAAAAAAGGTAAGATGTCTACTTAGAAGGCCACTACAGCTCCAAGAAAGATCTTGTTTGTTGTTGGTAGTTCTTCTCTTACAAAAACCTATGTTGCCAAGGTTGTGTTTTCTACAATGTAGGTATCTAAATTTATTGATGTTAGTGCCTATCTAATTGTATCACAATTCTTGTAACTTTCTCTTTTACTACCATTATCACCATCCTTAGATCCACCTCCTCCATCATTGTCTACCACTCCTTTGATCGTCTTTTCTTTTACATCTCCATCTATGGCCCAATTTTTCTCATCCCTTCATGTTCGCTCATTTGGAGAGATGATTGGGTCTCCACTTTCCACTCCATATTCTCAACATCTTCTTCTTCCTTCCATTTTCATTTCCAGTCTCATTTCATTTGCTCTCGAAGCTATTCTAACTCATGTACTGTCTATCATTACCAATTCCATTTCAACTATTGTACCCAGTGTTATTTTACCCAGTGCCCCAAGTTTAGCTATGACTATGCCTCTCTCATCTGCTTATTTTATACCTGAATGGATATATTTCCAGACCCCTAACCAAAATAAGAAGGTTCCCCTTGTAGATGTGATTGATCTAATCATGTTAGAACCCACTCCAAAAAGGAAAGCCAAATGGCCAAGGGTTGTTTCTAACCTATCAGTAAGTTAGTCAAGAGAAAGGTTCTTAGAGATAACCACTCCCACTAAAGGAAAAACCAAATAAACCTTTACTGTAGAAGATTATTAAATTTCTCAGTTTTCATTAGGAAATGCAACACATGAGGTTGCAAAACAGGATGTTCAAATGGCCCTTGGGAATCTGTTAGAAAAATATGAAAAAGATAAGGCTTCTAAAGATGAATTGAAAGAAAAGGTTGAACAACTCATTTTTCTTTTGAAGAAACTCACACATCCTACTCCAACCACATATCCTTCTACTATGGCTACTCTGACTATCTCTTCACATCTTTATGATATCTCATATCATGAAATTGAGAAGAAAAGTCAAAAGGGATGATTGGTTGACAGGTGGATTGAGTGTATCCTTCATGAGACTAACCCGTTAATCAAAACAGTTATGGAATTATACAATTATTTGTAAAGCTAAATGAAATACTCTCTAAGAATATTAATAATTTGATCCTCAATTTGACTTTTTGGGAGGAAATTAGAGAAATAAATCCATATCTACTTCTCCAGGAGGGTGTAATTAATAACGTCTCTAAGTTGTTTGAGTATCAAATTGCTATGGAATTCAGATCCCAGTTGTTGCAGGATTTGATCAAGAAACTAGAGGATAAACGTGTTGAAATAGTGGATGGCCTAAGTGAAAGTTTAGAAGAATTTGATAACATCAACTATAAATTTTTCAATGAAAATATCAATTCTCTTCCGATTGATCAGATTAAAACAAGTTTCAAAGGTTTAGTTAAGGAGGATGTTGATATGACTAGAAATTTCAATATTGATTCAATTCACATATTAGTTTCATGTTATAATTTCATAAGTCAGGGTTGCGAGAGAGGTTGATACAACAGATGTCATTAATCATTATGCATGTGGCATAGAGGAAGAAGGGATAGAAGGAATTATTAAACATTTCATAGATTACAAGCACCGTTTGACTATGTGGGAAAAGGATCAGGAGAAACCTTAACAAGAAACAGATTTTGTAAATCCCAGCTAATCCTGGATGCCATTGGTTGATCAGCTCCAAAGCTCTGAGTCAGTAAAAGTTGCAGGGTTGACTTGGTCAAACTCGTGCAACAATTTTGTTATATTTATCGGATCCTGTTCCTTTGAACTTAATTGCACTCTATTTTTAGTAACTAGTTAGTTAAAGGTTCAACCGTAATGGCTCAACCTCTGGAAATTATAAATAGTTAGATGCATTAAGTTAAAAATAGACATTTTAGATCATTTGGGAAGTTACTTTTCAATCTTGGAAGAGTGCTTCATATACTTTGAGACTTTCAGTTATATTCATAACAATATTTTTTCATGAAATATCTATTTTATTATGTTAGTCATTGATCAATTTATAGCTTGTGAATGTTTAATTCCTTGATGTGATTGGTTAATATACCTTTATCACAGTTATCCTGTTTCAATCTATGTGAAAAGTGATATAGTTATTTGAATATCAATTGTTGAAAAGTTATTTCCTTTCTGTTACAAAGTTGCATTATTGTTTATAGTCATGGATGGAGTAATATTGCAAGACATGTGCATATCATATATTGTTGCGAGGAGTTGATTGTGCATTTAAGTAGGTCTATTTGTCCAATATAATTGGTGCATCACCTTATTTTTTTATTTTGTTTATCTCTAACTTTAAGCCCATAAATCGAGTAGATTAGAGTTATTTTCAAATGTTTTAGCCTTGCATATTGATCTTAAATCAAGTGCTCTAAGTCTCAAAGGAAGTCAACCTTCTCTGAAGGTTCATCCCAAGGAAACAAGGTCCCACACCTTGGGGATGTTCCAATGTTTCACGGGATCACTTAGAGGTTCAAATGGTGCACGATCCACATGATAACATCTACTATGACCTTTGGTACAAAAGACAGTGCACCATATATTTGGCCTCATATTGCTCTTTGGCAGTGAACTATTTCTTAGTCCTTCATTCCTCTGAATCTCCTGTTGTAGTTTTAACTTTGTTAGTTCTATTTTCACCCTTTTTAGTTTAGTTTTCAATGAAGTATCACCCTCTCTTCTCCATATTTGGGCTTCTATTTTAATTTTCATCTCAATTGCATCTAATAATACTTTATATTATTGTGAATCTAATGTTGCTCTAAGGTAAGGAAGTAGCCCCAAGGTGAACCACTCAATCCTCTACTTATCTATCAGGGGCTCTTCCAATTTTCTTGTAACATTCTTGAATCTGTGAATAAGATCTTTCACATATTCCCCCTCTTTTTGTACAAGGTCTCTCATCTTTCTTAGTCCTTTCAGCGCTTCTAGAAAATGGATGTTTTTTTTAAACTCTCTTTCAATTTTAGCACATGGTTTCTCTCCTTGAGCAATTATCGTCATGTACCAATGTAGTGCATCATCTCTTAATGTGTATACAAAATATTGTAGATTAGTAGCTTCATCTGTGGTATTATTGTTTTTCCAGTAATCTTCTAATAGAAACAAATATTCCAGGGCATCGCTAGAGTCCTTGTCAAAAATTGGCAATTTGATTTTCTTAGACATTGTTGATCGATTATTCTCTCTTGACTGAATAATGGGTTGTTGCTTAACTTTATTTACCTTCTTTATCTGGTTATGAACTAGTTTTGAAGTATTTCTTCTTCCCTTATCTCTACTTAATTCAATATCAAAGTAAAGTTTACCTTGTAGTTCTTGAAATTCTCTCACTATCTCTTGTCTTTGCTGACTCTCTTCTCACAATGTTTGATATCTTTATCAAAACTTCTTCATTTTTCTATGTTCTCAAATGGTGTATTAAGCGGCACATGGAATGTCATCTTCTCTGGGGGGTCATCTCCTTTGGGCTTGTGTGTTGGTTGGGGGAACGTCTTTATTTGGTGACTTTTTATAACTAATATTTTCCACAACTACCTTCCTATCTTTATTATTCCTTAATCTGTATTTCTTGTAATCCCTTGTCACTCCTTCTCTTCTTATTCAATTTTTCCTCCTTTCTTCCTTGGTTTTCCTCACTTTTTCTTCTATAGCCTCTATCTTTTCTTCTTGTTGTTTATCTATATTTTCTTCCTTTTTATTCTCCTTATCTACTATTTTTATTTTCTTTCTAAATCATTCAATTAAGTCTTTCATTTCAGTGACTTATTTTTCTTCTTCGCCCTTTTCCCTAATCATTAATGGGGTTCTTAACTCCTCTTCATTCCATCCTTCTTCTTCTAATACCATTTTAAATGTTGGTTTTAATCCTCCTACTAATTGTTGTAGATCCCTCATTAGGATTGTTTGTCTCATTATTGTCTATTGGACTAGACTTTCTATGGTGTATTGAACCATGAGATTCCGTTGGGTAATAAAACCTTGTTAGTCTCCACAAGATGCAGGTATTATAGCTAGAATTGATGCGTCCTCCTCTACTTCTAGGTAAGCTAATTGTTGGCCTCCACTTGATGTGGGTTAATCTTATTTCTCTATTTTCTTTACTACTTTCTTAATTTTATTCAATTTATCCTTCCTCTCATTCATTTTCTTAGCTCTTTCTTCTTGTGATATCTTTTGTTTTTCCAACTTTTTCTCTGCTTCTTTATTTTTTCAGCTATTCTTTCCCTTTCATCCATCCTCCTCATTTTAGTTACTCTTTTTAATTTAACTTCCCTTATTTTTCTTAATCTCCTCTTTGCCAACTATATAATTTTGTCTTTTTCTTTTTCCCCATGTCATCCTATTTCTGCCACCCCAACCAGCACCCCTTTATTTCTGATAATTCATGTTTCTTAGATCGCCCCCCTTTATGTATGTCATCCTGTGGTGCATTTCCCCCTAAAGGAAATTTTTTGCTTCTCTAATTAATCCCTTTTTGATCATTAACACTTTAATTAAAAATAGAACTAACTGAAGAAATCGACCACATGCTCCACTTAGAACTTCTTGTTTCTTGTTATCAAAATTGGTCCAACCTTGAAGTGCCCACGTAATTATGTAGGAATCTAGAGTAGTTTCATACCAGTAATCGATTGCTTTGGTCCACAGTTCATCAATATATTTTACTATGGTTAATGTTTCTACAGTCCATTCAAAAGGTTTTCTTAAATACATCCATGACCATTCTGTCCTCTTTGCATGTGCTAATAAACAAGGCCACAAATGATGCAGAAACTGGGCCCAAAATTCTTCTTTGTACTCTCCAAAAACATTTGCTTCTATTGCCTTATAAGTTATCTTCTGCCTTTTTTATTCTTCTTTTACGAATATGTCGATCTGCTTCTCCCACCAGTTTTCAATTTCTAACGATACGGGTTTCCAATACCCTGGTGGTGAAATATTTCCTCACATTTGCTTAACACAAAGGACCTAGGCTTAGACACAAAATGTTTTCCTAAAACCCCAACAATATTGTGAGGCTTAGGAAATTTGACCTTAGTTAAGGATGTACTTGAGAAATACACCACATCTACTTTAAGAACAGAAACATAAAGAAAAGCATACAATAAATTTCATCCCAAACTCCAAGTTTTATTTATTTATCAATAATAATTACATCATTCTCAAGTACATGCATAATATTTCATTCTATCGGATCTATCTCAACTCTCAAACAAATTCTCTGAAAATGGCACTCACACATATGTTCCTTGTGACATGCCCTTAAATACAAAAGTTTAATTACAATAAATATACAAACTCGATACATTCCAAAAGTCACTTCCTTTAACTCATGCTCCTATCAACTTTTGTCTCATACTAGTTCAGTTTGTCTTCAATCCATGGCTTGATGTCACTTTCTGTGATTCTTTCCAATGTAACATAGAATTTTCCAGTTCTTCGTGCCTTTCTCCATATATCACGGTTTTATCTAGTTTATTACGGTTTTCTTCTTTATTGGCGGATTCTTCTAATATTC
Organism: Taxus chinensis; assembly: GCA_019776745.2. NCBI lineage: Eukaryota > Viridiplantae > Streptophyta > Pinopsida > Cupressales > Taxaceae > Taxus > Taxus chinensis. The sequence goes on from JAHRHJ020003544.1 coordinate 136,997, forward strand.
ATCAAACATCTTCTATTGTTTTTGGCTTCTTCTATATGTACGCTGAGTTCCCTTAGTATTTTATGGAATCTTCCTTTCATACGTAGATTTTTTCTTTATTTGCAGCTATCCTCTATTCTTCACGGCTACCTACTAGATTTGGCAGTTATTTCCTTAACTCTGCGGCTTATCAAATTTTTTATGAATAACCCTGTCAACAGGAGTCCACCAATAAACTTCATCAATAGGTCCCATTCTGCTACATTCTTTCCCATCTGAATAGATTTCTTTTGGAACTCGCTAGTATACTCCTGCATAATTTTTGGTTGGATATTTTGTCACATCAAAATATGAGGTTCAACCACAGTACATGGGATTAAATTCATCCTCAAAGATAGGTGAAGTTGCCTATTTATATTGGTTTGAGCTGAGGTACTGGTCTTAGGAGAAGGAGAAGGAGAATAAGAAGAATTTGTTACCTTTTTGGTTGTCTCCTTTTCAGTTTGTGTTGAGATAGGAGAGTCTCTCTTGGCCATGATCACAGGAGCTTCTTTATTCTTCTCCCTAGAACCTTCAACTGGTTTTCTAGGATTCTGAGATTGGGATCGAGTGAAGACCGCAAATGACTTACCATCATGTTCGCATCCATCTTCCTCGTATTCCAAATACCTAATGCTAGAGTCACTAGCTGAATCATCATATGACTCATCAGCATATCCTGAAGCTTTAAAAGTTTCATGAGTATCTGTTAGGAAATAAGGGATAAAATATGTGGAATAATCCCTCATAGAATCGCAACAGTAGAAACTAATATGCAGAAAATATTGCAGATCTGAAATAAAAGTGCAAAATAAATAACACAACATAGAGAGACAATATTTAACGTGGTTCACCCAATTTGGGCTACGTCCACCAAGAATCACTTGCTCAGATTTTATTACAAACCTTCACTCTCTCAATATAATACCCAGATCCGTTTAGAGTTATGCTCAACAAACTCTACAGAATTCAAACCCGAATTCAAAACACATCTGTAATACATTTGCTTGTCTGTCTATCATATGCATAAGACCATATAAATAGACAACTGCTTAAGCAGTTTGATACAAAACCGTGGGTATCAAAACAATGGGCAAAAGACCGAAAAAAAACCATGGGCCAAAAAACAGCCCATAACGGTTACCCATTACCCATGGGTTAATAAACCACCCATGAAAATTTGCTTCGGGGGCTTTGCCCCCGAACTTTCATCCCTGACCCGCCTACCGGCGAGCGGGACCGCCGTAAAAATACCCGAGTGTAACACATGGAAGGTGTACCATACTCTAACATGAAAATAGGCTCCACACGACATAATAGTATCTTGTTCTTCTGGTTCTTCATCTTCATCGAATTATCTTTACTGTAATATTAACAAGAGGGGCTTCAATGAAGCCAGTCTAAAAGTTGAGCAGTAGTCAACCACGGTCTATCGAGCTTATGGGAGATGCCATTATTATTATTGAAATTTTGTCTAGGAATATCCCAATACGGAACGTTGCTCACTTGTTGAGACGATTTTCTTTTTCAAAGCGATCAAGTCGTTATCCATCTGGAAATTCCATCATTAGATCAGTAGTACTCTAAGAAGAACTCTGATTTTTAGGCTTGGATGATTCTTTTCTGATCTTTCCAGCTAGAATAAGATTGTCTTCTATTTCATTAGTCGTAGCTTGAGCGGTGGCCAAATCGGGGATAATAGATCTTCTCAACAAGAAGCTCACATCTGGAGGTTGACCGTTGATGAAGAAACACTTCTGATTTTCAAGAGTAGGAACAGCGAGTTCTAGAATCTTGCGGATCAGCTTGTTGAATTTGGTTATGAAGTCCTGCATGGGTTCGTAAGGCTCCTTCTTCATGTGTGCAAGCTATGCTAACAAGGCATGAGAATCTTTAGCTGGTTTGAACCTTGCTTCAAATATAGGTCTCATGGTAGCCCAGTTGGTAATACATGCATTCGAGAGATGGTAAAACCATTCCGCTGCCACACCATGTAATGTTTCGACGAAGAGTTAAATAGAGACATCTTCCTAAGCAACCCTAAGAAAACTGCATGCAACAAAGAATGAGGCAATGTGTTTGTCAGGATGTTGTTTTCCATCACCATTGAACTTAGGAATATTTTTCGTGATCCATGAGGTAGGTCATGCAATGGTGGAGCAAAGGAAAGAGGACCAATAGTTGCGCCCCAAGGCACAAGTTGTGCTGCCATTCTTCTAAATGAAGTGCGAACAGGAATATGAATATCTGACAAGAAAAATGCACAAGTTGCAGAAACTCCTTGTTCTTGAGGAATCTGAGTCCTTCAGATGGGCAAAAAACTTCTTACCCAGTTAGATGCAACATTGTTGGGTGAAATCTTGAAATTATGTTGTTGAAGCAGATCAAAGAACGGATCGGTTTCACCCTTGGCTTGGCGTTAACTGAGTGAAGATAGGAAGCTAGCCAGATTGACCATGGAACAATGAATGTTTCAACCCACAAATGCAAGGGTAAAGTGTACTTATGTTGGGTGACATCAGAGACCAAAAGTTTATAAGCTTAGGGGCTGATCCATCTTTGACTTTCCCTAGGGTGACGTTGCATCCTGAGCACTCGATGGGTTGGATGACTCTGTCACATCGTCAATAGAGCTCGACCACATTTTATCTGATTTTATTCCTCGCTCTAAAACTCACAGGTCATCTGTCTTGACAAACCGCTTTGATTGACGACTAATCTAAAACACAACAGAAATAATATGTATCGCTATTCACACTAATCTAGCCATTGGGATTGGGATAGAATATGTATGAAATGACACATCCATGATAGGTGGAAATGTTGCTGATTTTGGAAATAAAATGGATGTTTGGAGCTCACGATTAAATCACATACACAATGGAAAGGACAATGCGGGAACGTATTTTCTTTCGAGGAAACATAGATCACCGAAATAATAATATGAGTTCTAGATAACAAATGTAATGTAATGTTTGAAAACAATTAAAATGATTGAGAACACTAAATTGAGAACAACTTAATGATCCTAAACATAAGAACAATATCTTAAGAGAGATGAATCTCATAACAGAAAGTTTGCAAAAATGCAGCATCAATTTATATTCGGACAAATGATTAAAAGAAAATGACAAAGTTCATTCTTCTGTCACAATAGGTTCTCAAAATTCCAAAAATCTCAACCCTTTGGAATGCACGAGCATCCCCCTTATTTATAATAAAAAGAGTTGAGAGAAAATACGATCAAATCCTATAAAATATATATTTTAAATAGAGAGTCCACTTATTTACACTTGTGCTCTCACGCAAGAGACCAAGTTCCTATGTGCATGAACATTGAAAAAGACATGATTTCATGGCCTTGAAATGACATTTGCATTGTGACTTATTCTGAATCATCATCTTTATCTTCCTCATCATTCCATTCTTCCAGTAGATTATGCTTGTTCCAAAATTCTTAGAATTTTCTGGATTATACACCTACATCTCATTCTCATCAGGCGTAGTAGAATGATCACTCAAGAACTTCACATGTTTCCTGAGTATCACTGCAGGTTTGCCGGGAAGCTTCTGATTAATATTCATTGTTGATTTGCTCAGGGATCCTCCAAAGAATGTTCAATGTTTTACAAACCTGTCAATGATTTAGCATGGCTAAATCCATGTAAAGTTGGTTCAATGCTGAATTGATTCTTGGATCTATTTGCAGGGATCCTCAATTTCCTTGCAAGATACCCGAGCTCTCACTCAATACGTATTGACACATTGTTTTTCATTCGCAATTCAGATAGAGCCCATTCTTGCCAACGACCAATTGATCTATGTGATCCTTATCAAAGCTGAGATTTGACGCCCATCCCATACGCTTCATTGCCTAATATTTATTCTGTATCTGGTGGCATTTTGTAAAACTGACAATGCCCATCCCCTATGTTGACGTGAAAGCCTTCTTCGACCAAAATTGTCGGGATGGATCACTATTAAAGTGATTGGAGATATTCAAATAGTCAACTCTAGAATATCTAAATTATGTATTAAAAACTCAACATCCATTCTTCTCTCCAAAATGTGTTTATATCCTCTAAAGAGTATGGTAGACTTCCTTACAGTATCTTCAATGACTTCGTTTGGTTGTAGGAACAGCAACTTTGGGTCCATTCATCGGACGTTTTTAGAGTATTAAATAATCTTCTCGATCATGGGTAACAAAGATAGAAGAACTATTTAACCAAACTAGGTAATAGCCATACATTTTTGGTGTTGACTCAGGTGGGGTCGAGACCTTAAGTAACACTTCTCATCCCTAGCTCTTTATGACTTTCCCTTTTAAATCATCCACATAGGTGGTTGATTACTTTCCCTCAAACTCTCTTGGCATCAGCACATTCATGGCATCTTGTGTGTCACTGTTGAACTGAAACCAAACACTGTTGTTACTATCCCCATATCCACCCTTGTTTTTTGAATAGATATGCTGACAATTATTCGTCAGGGCCGCAGAAATCATCAGATCTTGGCACTAGGAATTGGGTCTGTGACAAAAATATGGTCCTAAGTTGCATGTTTTGAAATCCTGCGATACTATTGTTGGGCTTCTTCGACCGACTTGGCTAGCACGAGCCACATTGAGGCAACCAAACGCAAATGCTGGTCAGCGGAATAAGTAAAATACATCTTCCTTAGACCCGTTGTTCTACGAAGCTTGAAGTTGTATTGGAAAATATTCTGTTTCCATTACATGTGTTGTGGAGCACTATTTTCATGTTAGAGTGTGGTACTACCTTCTGGATGTGGTTACCACTCAGGTAATTTTTATGGCGGTCCCGCTCGCCGGTGAGCGGGTCAGGGGGGTTCAGGGGTGATAGCCCCCGAAGGCAAATTTTCATGGAGGTGGTTTATGTAACCCATCGGTAATGGGTAACCGTTATGGGTCTAGTTTTTGGGCCCATGTATTTTCGGTGACCCATTGTTTTGCTAAAACCACCTCTTTGGCTACCCATAGGTTTATGAGGAACGGTTAGTGAAGAAATTTTTGCCCATTGTTTTGCATACCCATGGTTTTGTATGGGAGGAGGACTACTTAATGCCGTTGTCTATGGGAGGATGGTCTTATACATATGGATAGAATGACAGAGGAGGTATTACAGATGATTTTTTGAATTTGAGGTGTGAATTCTGAAGCAGTTTGTTGAGACATAGCTCCAAACGGATCTGGGTATTATATTGAGAGAGTGGAGGCTTGTAATGGAAATTTGAGCAAGTGATTCTTGGTGGACGTAGCCCAAATTGAAGTGAACCACGTTAAATCCCTTGTCTCTCTATGTTGTGTTAGGTTATTCTACACTTTTATTTGAGATCTGTAACTATTTTTCTGCATATTAGTTTCTACTATTGGCGATTCTGTGAGGGATTATTCCGCATGATCTTATCCCTTAATTCCTATACAATTGGTTTCAGAGCTTGGTATTGGCCTTTTCTGAAGTGATTCTTATCGCAAGGAAAGTTTTTCCTTTTGAGTGGGTCCCTATGGCAGATGAAGGAAGATCTAGGGTTGCATAAATTCAATGGGCTTTATAACTCATTTAGTCCCAAGGAATGATGCCAGATGGAAGATTACCTTTATCAAGCAAGAATCTTTAGTACTCTCGTTGTCATGAGAAGGTAGAACAAACCCTCAGCAGTATGACAGATGCGGAATGGGATTTGTTGGATCGGAAGGCACTTGGAACGATCCGGCTGAGTATTGCATCTTCGGTATTATTTAATGTTTCATAGGAAAAGACTATCAAGGAGACTCTAATGGATGTCATTAGGGAAGTTGCATGAAAAACCCTCTGCCTCTAGATAAGATATTTTTAGCATGAAAAAGTTGTCTTCAATATGAAGATGTCTGAGAATAGTTCAGTAGCTATTATCATTTAAATGATTTCAATACTGTTGTGAATACTGCTAGCTTCGAAGATCAACCCAATAGAATATTGATGAAGAAGTTAGGGCTTTATGTAGATATATGTGCTCGTTACCTAAGAGTTAAGGAATAGCCTAGAAGATGGCGGTAAGTAACATCGGTTCTAGCTAACTCGAAGTTGAAGTCTTGAGGATGTTGTAGGGGTGATTCTAAGTGAAGAAATGCGAATGAAAAAGATCTGGGGAATCATCTACTTCAGGGAATGCTTTGACAGTGGAAACTAGAGGGAGACGAGAAGAATAGAGGAAACCGTGGAAAATAAAAAGATCGGGGCAAGGTCAAAATGGCAAGAACTTGTGATTGTTATGTTGGAATTTGTGGAAATCCTACAACTATCTTACCAACTCCATTAGGATCAGCTTGTCACCTAGGAATCTGGGCAATTGGAGAAATTGTCTATTTGGATACATACACCCCGGATTGGTATTGTGCCCCCTCCCATGAACTTGATAAAGAGAAACTTATACAACCCCATTTTTGAATTATTACTTGCAGCGCCCCTCGTATGCTTGATCAATTAGAAGCTCTCTGGGTTCTATTTAGATCAGGTTCATCCCATTTTATAGATAATTTTCAATAAACTGAAAGCATCATTCACTATTATAGAATTCTGCCATCTTCAGGAATCCTTTCCTTTGTCAGCCTGAGGGAGAGTACTGTATACTGTATCGAATGTAGCCTCCATCTCTTCTTTACTTTTCCAATCCTGGCTTAATTTCTTCATGCCAACTGCAAACTCTGCATAGGTGTAACAATTCTTGATGATTCGTATTAATACATTAATTCTTTATGACCCATAGTCAACGACTGTACATCTCACATTCTGGAATCATCTCATTTCTACTTATGAGACTATCTACATCAATTCGATCCCTTTTGTTTTTTTTTTTCATTTAATAATTCATGAATGGGATACATCCATCCTTGGAACGTCCTTGAATCAGGAGTCCAAATACTGCGAACTTTGCAAACCGGTCGAGTGATTGTCGCTGATTTCAAGGATGAATCACTACCTAGGGAAAAACTTTTGGAGAGACCTTTGAGAACAACCCTGTTTGGCCTTGAATCAAGAACATTTCTATTCACATGTCTGGATGTAGTCTCTTGATCTATAACTCCCATATTGATTTTTTACCAGGTTCTTCTGTCCACCTGTAACATCTCCCATTTTAAATACCTATTCATAATATTCCAGAAAGGCGAAAAAATAAAATTTACATGCAGCTATTGTTATCTCTGTTCCTATCACATACTTATTTTAGAACACACATTTTTCATAACAAATCATTCTTTAAATATATAACCTATGCGTTGTAATGACTCAGTGTACAACCAAACCTATCATTTCATGACTCGGTTAACTATCGCTCCATTCAAAATGTTTCCGTTTATCAACATTGGTTCGAACTTTTAGTATTCTATTTGGATATGTTTTCATATTCTTGTTCTCTCACCCTTTTGGTGTTCTGTCATATTTGTGACCTATCCAAGTGAACCTCCAATCTAATAATTTTTAACAAATATTCATCTCCATTCCCCCACTACGGGGGAAAAACCCTATCGGACTGGTGATAGTAGGACAATGCAATCAGCAGCTTGCGTACTTTTGCCAAAAATTTTAACATATTGTTCGTTATTATTATTCCTTGACGCATTACTCATCAATCTGAAATTGACATCTTCACCCACTCTATTTTATTCTCAAATTTCTTACACTGACCTGCCGTATGTCAGGCTCCCCTTGCCCAAAGTTTAACTCTAGCTCAGGTTCAAACAAAGTCATGTATTATGACAGGCTCTTAAAAACTTTGGTAAATGGCTTACTGGATGTCAACCTACGCCCGTTAACCCATGCCAAGTCCCTGAGTCCTAAAGGGACTTAATTCATATGCTTAATTATGTTACTATACCGGTATCCTAGAGGCGCATCATGAAACATAGTTTTAAAAGTGTGTAAGCTCTCAACGATCAACATCTGTGAAGGAATTTGTTTCCCACATGTCATCTACAATTAATTGATTATTCCTCAAGAGAAGATCCTGTCTATCTAATCCCTTTCATTATAAGGTACAACCTTGTTACTACTGACGACTGTAGCAACTATCCTACAGAAGTATGCCTCTAAAGTATGCCCCAATCTATACCTCCAATAGTTTCTACTTACGTATAAGTATTAATATTTTTGGTTAAAGTCTTCCCTAACAAAAAAGAATTTATATCAAGTAAGTAGGTGCCCCCACCAAACCTCGGAGTCAAAATTTCCTTATACAGCTTCCCTGTGTGAGAAGTGAGTGCAGTGTGTAATTTTAGAACTAATTTAACTTAGGATTGACTTCCTGAATGATATGTTTATTGACCTATCATTTCTCGTACCTAAAGAGCAGGATTTAAGCCAACAATTATATTTCCCATATTAAAATTAAATAACCTTTAACCTATTAAGATAGATTCGTAACTAACACATAGGGACTGATAACATTATCAGACTTATATGTAATTAAGTCTTAATGATTCACATCATTTTCTCTTCTTTATTTAGTGCCTTACGTAGAGAGGAAGGGTCTCTCCCTATCACTAGTTTTGATTTTAGGGCATCTGCCTTAACAACTTGATCCTTAGCCATGTCATTTAACGTAGTACAATAATCTTTTTTTTGCTTTCTTTATTTCACCAATTCTTATCAAGATCACTTATAATGAAAAACTTAGATAAGAATGTTGTATTCCATCCACCTATTTAAATTTCAATTTTCTTAGGATATTTATCTAAGTTCCCTTGTTTTATATCACTCTTAAGGAACTTATAATCCAATCATATAGATAACAAGAAATTAATCCTCACCAAGATAATTTAAACGCAATCTATTAGTAAATTCTCGACCATCTATCAATGTCATTTCCATACTATACAAATTACAAACTTTGCTTCAGCATGCTTTTTAAGATCATTTCAGCCTTCATTCAAAAGAGACCAAGACTTTTCTTTTTACAATACATATTCAGAAATCAAATCAGAATCTTCACTAGAATCAACTTAGGTAGTCAATGCATTCATTTAACTTTTACCAACTTTATGGAAGTCCATCTGCACAACAATTGCTAGCACGGTCAGTTCAATGAACTGTAGCAATCATATAACAATATTATCCTCTAACATACCAACGTGCATTTCTACTAATTGTTTCCAAGAAACAACGCCTGTTAATGACAGACGATTACTTCATACTTCTCTAACGCTGTTAAGAATATCAATATAAAAAGTTAGTCATAGTACATACTATTTTTAAACAAAGTGGACAAGATCCAATATTATTTATATTACTGCCCTAAAATTTTAAGGAAAACCTTTGATCCTGCACATTACATTTCAGCAATATCAAAATATTTACAATAACATTTCAAATTATATTACACTGATTTTTCTTCTTAACAATTTTATAATACCACTCGTTTATCATAACCTAAGTTACAGATCTCCTAGTGAATTTTCAACAGATATATTTTTGCGCAATAGATTCATCTTTCCACATCTTTAATTATAAGGAAGAAAACATATCCATTTACCAAGTACATATCCATCTGAAAAATTTGAAATCAATTGATATCATGGGCTGATTTAAAGTATGATATCTATTAGAAATATTGCATATCTATTTTTAAAAAACTAAAATCTCATTAATGGTATTCATCCAAAATAGGATTCATACAAAATAAATTCAAACAAATGACATGAATTACCACTTGCCCCCCTTCATTATCTTCTGCCAACCTATCTTCCTACCTTAGTCTCTTAATTTTCAATCAATGAAAAGTATACAAGAACAAATATAACACTGATTTCCTTTTATACATAAAGATAACAATCAGGCATTTTTAAAAACAAAGACCTATATCCCAGATATATGACAAAAGGAGTTTCTATGACCAGATGTCAGGATCCCCCATACCAATTATTCTATTCAAATTATTAAGACAGTCTGCTTCTCATAAACCAGGGTTACAGTTTGAGTTACATTACAAAGATTCTAAGCAGTTGATATGGAGAAAATAAAAACCATTCAAAGGAAAAGGCAGCTTTAAAATAACATACTTCCTTTTTAAAACCTTTTACTTTTCTTTCCCTTTATCTCTAGAGAAACTGTGACGATCAAAAAACACTATGAATCAAGTTCAAGGAATTTAATCAAGCTTCCAAGAAGGACATAATAAACCTTCATTAGACCAACAAGAATGAGAAGCTGAGTGTTCTAGCACTTAAGTTCACCAATAGATTGGGCAAGGGGTAGAGCTCCATCTCATTGTGTACCAATCCTACAGGATCTACAAATGTGCATCTATACAAACTCAAGATCAATATTGTGGGAACATAAATTGGTTACGAACCCGAATCAAGACTCAGAATATAATCCCCATCCAAATTAAATTAGGACTACATTTCCTCACACTACTTGAACCATTGAGTTTCAAAAATCACAGTTAGGGTAACTTCACGTTTCCCTGAATTACAAAGCGTAATCAGAGATAAATTTAGTTGAACCATTACATTTCAGTGCTATTTTAATAGTGAAAAACTAACGCCAACTTAAATATAAAATATTGATTTAACGTATTTGAATCATCATTTCAAAAATACCCAAAGCCGTCGTTAATATTCAAACCATTGATGTAATGAATACACATATTAACAGTACCGGAATTAACAATAGGTCTTCCATTTTCATCCAAAAACATTCCACCCTTATTTCTGAAAGAGGGTTTAAAACCCCGCAGCGAGGATACATGAGGACGACATGCACATCAATTGGATGTGCGCGAAAACTGGCTAGTGGTGAAGAGATCTCGGTGGGAGGAACAAAGGCATCGAATCCGAATGTGCAGCAAAGATTCAAAACACGGGGCAAAACTTGGTTTATTAGCTATATATAAAATCTCCGCTACTATAATAGATCCAAAAGAACGTTTTGTACATATAGGATGGTGCTAATAACCCCCAGTGCTGTAATCATGACAATCGCGGAGAGAGGGGGGGGGGAGTTACAGTACCGAGAATAGAAGTCGTAAACTCACTAATGGACAGTATGATGTATGAAATAAGAGGCCCCAATCTACGAACTAATCAGGCTGACGGTAAGGGAATATTCATAATGACCCTAAAGGACAAATGGACCTACGATCTCACCTAAGGAGATAGAACTCACCTAATGATTTGGGAAACTACACACACCAAAACACTCCCCCTTCATCGTAAATTGGATGAGGCGGCAAGTCAGAAATGAGAAATGGGTCCGGACAAAGCCTGATGAGGGGTCGG